>VCJD01001151.1:0-14323 GCA_024140245.1 Backusella tuberculispora | reverse complement strand
TCTCTCTCTCTCTCTCTCTCTCTCTCTCTCTCTCTCTCTCTCTCTCTCTCTCTCTCTTTCTCTTCGTTCATTAAAATTTATGTATACTTCGGTCACAAAAAAAAAACTTAGTGTATTTATCTGACTTTATTTTTTCATTATCTTCTTTTTCATCTCTTTATTTTTATTTTATATATCATAATATGTACATTGTATTGGCTAAACCTTATAAAATAAAACTAAGTTCTCAAACTTACAATAAAAAGAAGCAACAAGGTACATTCATTTTGAAAATCCAAAAACCGTGAAACATAACACTAGTGGGAAAAAAAAGGAAAACAACATCAGAAATTTGATCAGTTGTGTAAGGTGTTACAAATCTTTGTTAAACATAATTTTGCTAAAAAAGGATATATCAGTGATCATCACTTTTCTTTATGCATTTGATATATTATTATTGACATTACCTGCGCTCAAGTTCAAAATTAAATAAAAACTAAATCCCAATTTGGAACGTTGTATTTAGTTTACAAAAAAATTAACTAAATCTCTTCTAAATCTTAAAAAAAAAATCTAAAATGACAAAAACACAAGACTATTTTAAAATGGGTTGTGATGTTTTACTTACTTTTCAAATACAAAATGTTCTTCAATCCATTCCAGTTCTTAAAGTAATAATTCATCAAAATCTTCCTCATCATCAACAAAAGGCGTGTTCCATAACTGTTCAGAAATAAGGTTGTATTCAGTATTGTTAGTATGATTTTGCATTTTATATGATATAAACAGAAGAAAATAAAGTAATAGAAAAGAATCGAATTCGAAAGGTGGAGAATACTCTAATTCTTTTAGTTCCTTATTTTTCACATGATCTGTCAGCACGTGAGTGCTTACATCATCACTAAATTTTTGAGTCCAAATTGGGATTTAGTTTTTATTAAGCGCAGGTATTGTTTTCCTAGCTATATTTATAACAAAAAGAAGAGACTCACATATGATTTAATAATTCTATTATTAAGTGATGTTGACTTCTCTCTTCATTTGTACAATCAAATATTAAAAGTACTAAGATATGGCGCCATAGTTTACTTTTTTTTATACTAAACCACAAGGTTAGAAAAATAAGTCATTTCTTTTAACTGAGCATTAGGCGAGTTTTAAGAATAATCATATTACACAAAGATTGAATAGGAAAGAAAAGAGAAAAATGGTGTCAGGTACCCTACGTGATTATGTAGGAAAAGTGGTCTTATATGCTACATAAAAGTTAATCAATATTAATAAATTATTTATGGATTTCTTTTAACTTTACTACATACTTTAGTAAGCATACTTTTTAATCCTTTTAGCAATACCAAAAATAAGACTCGTAAAATTATTTCAATGATTACATGCCTGTGATACTATCAATGTTACTTTTAATTGCCTCTAAGAGAACTGCGTAAATATAAAAATTGAAATTTTAAAATAAAAAGATACAATGTCTAAATAAACAATAAACAGTAAAAATAAGAAAATAAAAAACTTCAATATTCTTAATCAAAGTCAATCCTCTTATAACAAACCAACATTTTATTTGCAATAATAAAGAGCTTTCTTGAATTCTGTTCAATGCTACCAAGTTCCTCAAGTAATTTTCACTCTTGTAGAAGATTATCGAACTTATAACCTCCATAGGTGCCTTTGGATGATTAAACTTTACCTACAGAAAACAAATGGGTTCTACTACTAGTGTTCGAGTATTGACCAGTCGAGTATATTCTAACGTGCAAAACATATTTGTATCCTTCTATATGAATCATTTGAGGGAAGTAGTTTTGGTCAGTACCCCCCATAAAACTGGCTGTGTCAGGAAAAAAAAAGTAAAGGTGGTATGGTTCTCGAAAGCAGAATATCAGTGCTGACTGTTAATTTATTCTAACACTTGGGGCATTCATCACTGTATTTGTATACATTTATAAATGATGTTAGCAGAGCTGTTTCGAACTCTGTCTTTAATTCAGTTATTTTTTGTGTTCTTTTTCTTCGTTCCTCAAACTTTTAACTTTATAATATTTATCTACAGTTGGAAATCTGTTATAAAAGGAATTATCGGTATTCCTCTATCCAGGAAAAATTTTATCATAAAACCAGAAGCACAATCGTTGAAACAGTTTGAATTTCGATAAAAAGAAAGTAGGTCAATTTTTCCAAAAGTAAATGCGCTTTGGATGTTATGTGGAAGCCGATCTAAAAACCACTCGAATCTGTAATACTCATGCTACTGCATTGATCTGGTAAATCGCAAATCGCTTTTCTTCTTCGAAACTTTTACATTTCAGAAATAATTTCTCATATACTGGTTGGCTTTAAATGTATTGTTTTTCATACGAAGCTGATAATATGCCTGAAGTAACATAGAAGCAGCACTGCGGGTTATTGTCAATCCACACAAATATCTCTCTATTTCAGAGAGCACACTCCTAGAAACAAGTTCAAAAAGAGCGTCTATCCAGCAAGAATTAGCATTGTTTTTATTAAGCGAACGGCTTATGATTTCCATGGGTTAAAATTCCATTGTTTCTTCTCCATCGGCAAAAGAACAATTGTCAGAATCGTATTCACCATTATCTTCAAGTTCATCCGAATCTGAAATCGAATTCATACTATCATCGACAATAATTACTTCATTGCTTTTGATTTTTGAATTGGCAATAAGGTCGTTATTGTTGACATCAAATTTATCCACTTCATTATGATTACTATCATAGTCAAAGTCATAGACATCACCATATTCGTGGTCATAATTATCGTCGTACTTGTAAGTTGATGTCTTCTTTAGTTCCGGTTTGTTATTGGTACTGCCTGAGTTACTATCTAAGATATCTGGTATTCCTAGAGGGTATCATCTACAATAGCTGAGGTAGCGGAATCAGCTTCACTCTCAACAAATTTAACACATGACTATGGATTAAGATCCATCTCCAGTATGCTTAGATCTTGGTTAGGCTGGTCACAAAGATCAAAGGGCTCATGATTTTCATGCTTGATGGGTCTTTGTCTTTTTTTAGTGACATTTTTGACTGTATCAAAATACTGAGACTCAACAGCCACTTTTGATTCATCGTTTTAAGCTTGATGTAAGTTGCCATCTGCAAAAAGTGCTTCCATCGTATCTGGGGCTCGACTATCGCTTTCTTGGTAGAACTTTACAAGTTTTTTTTGATCGGCGGAATCGTTTTTTGGTTCCATACGATGGCTGAATAACATTTTTATTATAATTTTGGAATAGAAATCTGTCGTTTTTTATTACTTAAATAAGCTGTCTTAGAGCCATGCTGGTTCCTAAACCTTTCTTTATTGTTTTTTTTTATAAAGAACTATGAAAAGACTCTGCTGCATTAGAGATTCTCATAAAGTGTTATTCTAACGCTGCTTTCATGGAAGAATTAAAGTGAAAAATCCTACTACTGACTGAAGGTTGGAGCCACCATTTCAATCATTTTTTTCAACGTGGAAACTCGATAGCTAACGAAAGTCTGACCTTTTGAAGATTAAATCGTCATCGGTAGTTCGAAGCTAGCGAACCAATTGCAGGAAGTAATCAGCCTGACCTTTGGGTATAACTGCATAGGTGATAATCATTCTCTGAACGCTTTGCATCCAGTGCATATAACAACCTTCCAAATGGCCTAATGCTTCTTTTAGTTGCTCTTCGGCCTCATTACCTTCTCCACTATTATTAAAATGATAGTTAAATGCATGGATAAAGCCCACTCTCTGTGCTGCAGAAAAATCCATGATCATGCCCAGAAATTCAGTTTTTGACAAATTAAAGTGCTTGAATAACTGAATAAATATTCTGCAAAATATCTGGCATCCAATCCTCCGATTATCGCCTGAAAAAAAGGTACATGCTTTTTAAATTCCGGAATGCAAATGATTGGTGAACAGACATACTTCTTGTCAACGTCTGATAATGCCTTGTACGTGACATCAGTGACGATGGGATACTTGCTAAAAGGAAGCTCACCCTGTCCCATTGCTGGCAAAGTGAAGGAAATTATGAATTGACTTTTGGTGGCTACTTGGCTATACGTAATATAATCCTCATATTTGTCTTGAAGTAAAAAATATCCGCCAGAACTTTGGTATCAGTAAAAGCAGTAAATTTCTGAGGGAGTTTGAAAAGATTTAACAATCACTCGACCTTTATTTTCAAGTACAGGAGAGATGTTATAAACTGGCACCACAATTTTTTCATTACTAGATATTCCAAAAATGGCTCTGTTTGGTGTAAGATCAGGGTAATCCAAGACTCTTTCTACGAATTTTTCCTTGTCTTTTGGTGATAGATATGCTGAAATATATAATTTCATGATTATGAACACCACTAGATTCGACTTTACATTCTTCTTTAAGTAAAGTAAAGTCAACTTTGACTTCGCAAAGAATATGTCGCAAAATGTTGTTGCAATGGTGGCAATGTTACTTTTGGATTAATTCCATATTACTACATGGTTTAACGTGTTTTCCAAAAATCTTGCATCTATCAGTTTTGGGATCATCGTAAGCACAAGACTACACCGAAGTATTTCTTTTTCTTGATAATCTTGTCTTTTGAAACAGTATTTCCTTTCCTTTCTCTTAAGACTTACCCGATATCAAGGCTACATTCTGTAAATTTCTTAATCTCATAGTTTGGATGAATATCAAACGATCCTGAATAATTTCCAAGTGGAAATTTCTCATTAAAATGATAATCTGGATGAACTAAGCGCATAATAAAAAAAAAGTTTAAAGTTTAAAGTTTAAGGGGGAAATAATGTCAAAAAAAAAAGATTTTTTGGTTCCCCAGAGGGGTCCCCCATAAACCACTTTTTTATTGCCCCCAAAATATCCGACCTCGAGGAAAATATATAGTTTTATAGAATAATATTAAAATGAGTTATAATTTAACACCATGGACATCATTAAATGCAATTGATTAATACAGAGAAATACGGATTTTGAAACCCTTCTAACTATACTAGAATGTTCTCAACCTTTCCCTGGCGAATGAGGTTCTCAAAAGCATCAAATTTCTTATATTTAAATGTATTGGTACGTAAAAAAGATTGTCAAACTCCATCTCAAGTTCTGGAGGTGCCTAATATCAGATTTACTATTTATTATACCTGACATGGTCATCTGTGTAATTATCTATACTAAATGTCTGTAATAAATCTCCCTTATTCGTTTTTTATTCTCGTCTCTCTCTTTTTTTAAGCATATATACTGGAGATTTAATATTCAATAAGTTCATTTTATAATTTATATAAAACCTGATGATATCGATTAAAGGAAAATAGAAACTTCAGGACAGTATGAATAACTATAAGAGTCTTTTTAAAACAATACCTTGCCATTAATTATTTTTATTGATATTACTTTATATTTATTATTATAAATATATAACAGCAGCAACATAGTATATACACGCAGTAAAGGTACTGACTGCTAGATCTATATATTATACCTTATATTCTTATAGTACATATATAAAAGCTATACTTTATAAATACCAATATTTAACGTACTTCAAGTGATCAAATTTTGAAGCAGTTAATCTCCTTCCAAAAAACATAAGTAATAAGACTGTATTTATGAAAAAACTGTTTCAAAAAGTATCATTTAGCTATTTTCATAATGCTATGTTTAGGAACAATTTTCTGTGCATTCATCGTTAAAGAGCCTAGAAGCATATACGCAAACTTCTTTTTTTTTTAAGATATATTTTCTAAGGAAATTGAGAGTTTAAATTAAAGCGAAGTGTTCTGATGGAGGAAGTTATAAAAAAGGAAATAACGATAATAAGTCGCAGGTGCAAGAGAACGCGCATTAATATTAAAATGTAGATATGTATTTTCTTCTCTAAAAAAGCCGATAGTATTTTATATCGCTGAGAATTTTTTTGAACATGGTTAGCACTATTTTCTCAGACTCTGTAGTAGTCATTTTATAATGTATTATGTAAATATAATTAATGGAATTTTATATCTTGATATTTATGGATCATTTAAATCTCTAAAATATATTGTATGGTCTAATCATATATTTATTTTTGTCTGTTCAATATCTCGAAAATAAAGTTAAAGCTAACATTTATTTCCATTTTCGTATGGAGTAATAAATAAATAGTAGCTTTTAAAAAAAAATTCATTTAACCAATTAATAACAGAGCTTGCGTTATAATGGAAATCCTTCGGGTTAACCCAAAAAATTACATATTTTTGAATGAAATTTAAAATAGAATCACGTTGAGAGATATCTATGGAATACAGATCATGATTGGAGTGGTATGTTATAGTATACTAAAAGAATAATTCTATACTTTTCTTAAACGGATCTAAAACTTTTTTTAGAAGTCAATAAAAAAAAATTAAGGGAATCAAAAATAATAACAAGTTAATGATATTCTCACAATAAATTAATCATTAAGCATTCTCCATTTTTTACGGGACTACCCATATATGTTTATAATTTATTAAAATGGAAAAAAATCAGTAAAAGAGGGAAAACAAATGCCTAAACCTTCTTTGGTATGCATATCATAAACAAAGACTTTTATATTTATTGTTGTCATGTGAATATAACATTGACCCAAATTAATTCGAATAAGTCCCTTTATATGTAAAAGAACAAATCATATATCCAAATCTAAATTTATATTATCAAAGGTTACCATCTTAAATATTTTTAGGGTTTAAGTGTATATTAATACATAAAACACTTTTTAAAATCGAAAAGAACCGAAAAAAAGTTCGTAGATGTTTTCGTCTAATTTCAGATATTAATAATGTACAAAGCATTATGTTTTAAAAATAGACAATAGGAATGTAAAATAATTATTGGTACATGTTTAAGGAAACGAGCCGTAAAGTTATAGGAACACTTTTTTTTGTTATATAAAAGAAGTCCAATAAATTGGTTTTGCTTGCTTTTCTACAACATAAAGTTAAATGCGCTTCTTAGATTTCGCCACATTAGCAGTTGGATTGCTTTTTATATCTTCAGCATACAGTTCTCCATCCTCTCCTCAAATTGAAAAAAGAGGATCTCGTTGCGATGATGGATGTGGCTCAAGCTATTCACCTGCTGGACAAGGCTCGGGGTTCGGTGCAGGTATAATAGCTATGACCAACAATAACTGAATATTTTTTATAACGACTTGTTTAAAATAATAATAGGGTATGGAGGTGGTGGTGTAGCAGGTCCAGGAAAGGATGCAACAGGAGGACCAGGAACAGATATGCTCCAGCGCTTAGCAACTGGTTTTGGATTTACCGGATCTGACAAACCAACTAACGATAAAGCTGGTTCTGACAACAGGGGTACAGAAAACATCTCTGGAGGAGGAGGCGGTGGCGGTGGTGGCGGCGGCAAAGGTAGCGATCAAATTTGAACTTTAGCATCTATGTGTATATATGTTTGATATATTATAATTTTGAAATATAGGAGGCGGGCAAGGATTCGGTTTCGGTTATGGCAGTGGAGCCGGAGGTAATAATAATAATACTATAAATATCATGTTAATAGCACTGAATGATTTAAATTTAATATAGGAGGTGGAGGTGGCGGTGGAGGTGGCGGTTCTAGTTAACAAGGAGTTTATTTTTACTTGAACATTAATAAATATAAGACTATAGATTTTTCTATATAGATGTAGCAAATGGTATTCTATTATTTTCTATATCGTGTAATTGACCAAAGCACTTTGCCCACTGGTCATCAGAAACAAGGGATCCAAAAAGCTCTTTCATACTTTTTCCAAGCTAAAAAATACTGTTATATAAGCAAAAAAAAATTCTTTTCTCTTCTGTTTAGTAAATGAAAAATATTACCTGATCCAATTCTTGAATAATACTTTCCATAAGTACTACATAAGCATAATAAACTATATAGCATTCGTCTTTCTTTTCCTCTGTAAGATTGTAATTTTGTAAGCTGTGCTCTATCACTATTGGTAGCTGCTGTAAACGTTTCATTAGTGCTTTTCGAGTTTTTTCGGCCTGGGGGAAGAAAGGCGGGAGAGGTGTTTTCAATTGTAAAGCAGACGCTAACAAGTAAAAATATAAAAAGACATTGCCTGTCATCTCCATAAATTCGTTAGATACAGGTAACAAAAGGCTCCTTTGAACATGCATAGCCCAAACATCTTTTAAAATGACAATTCTCATTGATAAGAGCTTATCTAGTATGTTTTGACATGAGTTTAGCATGACTGAGTAAGTCTTTGTTGGAAAAGGTCCTTTTAATCTTGGTTCATTTGGTGCATGTACTAATAACCCCTGAAGCTTAAATATATCTAATTGGATAGATAGCTCTATTTTCTGTAAGTATGATTCCCTTAGATTATTGCGTCTTAATATAATAGACGTTTCGTTTAATAGTAGCTGATTTGTAGAAAAAATTGACTCCTGAGCAGTAGCAGAAGCTGGTGAGTTTATATCTTCATCATCTGAATATGTAGATACAAGTTGCTTGTATAGCCACAATAGTCTCAGGAGTAGATCTGAGAGTCCTTTTCTCACTTGTGTACGGGCTTCATACGGCCAAATGTAGGCGGTTACAATCAAACCTTTAATAGCCAAAATATTAGAAGAAATTTCATAAGAAAATATATTCGTCTTACCAATCACAACTCCCAATGACACTGCAACACAACGCATCCATGTAATTTCAAAAACATTGATACTATCATCATATCTATTATTATATTTGAATAATACTACAAGGTTATATGCCAAAAGAGTGAATAGTCCAAATCTACCATGCTTGTGTTGAAGAATTAACCAGAAACTTGGGATTGAAATTATCCATGTTATTAACCATAGAATAAAAGTATTATTTTCAAATAATGTATAAACTACTGCAGCAATAATACAGCCGAAAATAGTTGCAATGACTCTTAAGATAGCACCAAGATTTGTACCACCTATAGTAGGTGTCATCACCGCCATTACCTATAATGAAATCAACAATTACTGTTATAGCCATTTTATATTTACAGTAGTATTATTTTTTTTTAAAAAAAAAAGCAAAAAAAAAAAAATAGGAGGCTTACTGTTATAAGAGTCCATTCCATGCGAAAATTTGTGAAATATGGTCGGGTACTAGGTATAAAAGCAAACACAGTAATTATTTCAGCAGTTAGCATTGATTTCAAAGCAAATCGAACCGTATGTGTTCTAAATGCTGAAAAAAATCCCCATAATGTAAGAAAAAATTTTCTCCAATTTGTTTTCGGTTCAGGGGTATGTAAAGTGTTGAGTGTATTATGATTATTAGGTGTAAACATATCTTCCTTTTGTGCGTTTTTTGTTTTAACATTAGGGCGTACAGAGATTTTTTCTTCAAAAAACGAAAAAATAAATAAATAAATGTGTTATATAATAAACTAGCAATTCTACTGTATTTTATTTAAAATAACTTACCAGATTTGAATAAATAACGTATCCATGCCATAATATTGCTACTTTTGTCTTCTTCCTCCATTTTTTCATAGACAGACCGTACACATTCAACTAATGTCATTAGTTCCTTGACAAACTCAAGCAAGCAAAATACAAAAAAGTAAACCAAAAATATATCATCCCCGGAAAACTCTTTCATTAGACTAGAATGTATTTCATCAGGATTCAGGTTATTTAACGGGTGAGGTTTTTTGAATCTTCTTCTGTAAAATCGAATGAGAGCTTGGTGCTGTGACTTTTCAAATAAATCAATAGCATTGATTAAATTCTGTTGTAAAAGTTGGAATGATGGCGTAGTTTCAGTTGTTTCACCTCGAAAATGTGCCTGTAGGTGAATAATAGTTTGTTTGCAGGTATACGCTAATGATTTCATAGGATATCTCACTGTTCTGATGAACTGTACTAAAGCACCTTCTTTTTCCTTTTTTCTACTTTCTGGTATTATATTCTCTTTAGATTGAGAGGATGGAGTATCATCATCTGTATTCTTTTTTTGTTTTAAATTGTTACTGGACGTCAATAATTTTTTTATTTCTGTACTGCCATTCGAGTCTTCCAAGAGATGCTCACGCTTTATTTCATATTCCATTTTTTTACGTTGGATATCGTACTTCAAATTGTATGTTTCATTTCTATTGATCAAAGGTATACTGATAGATTCTTCCTGTTTTACTTTTCTTTCATTGCTAGGCTGTTTGTCAGAGTTGCCAGACGACTGCATCACTTGAACTTGAAGGCCACAGCTACTTCGCAAACCACCGATGTGTTGTGCTAGTCGCTGTAGACTCTCTATTATTTTGTCGTAGCTTTCGGAATGCTTTTTCATATCGAGATTATAAAACTCTAATTTTGCATCCTTTAATCCCGCCTTAAGCTTCGTAAAACTGGTGCGGTGATCCTTTAATGCAGTTTCCAAAGTTGTATTATTGGTGAACTCTGGAAGATCCAAATCTAATAAAAATGTCTTTGTTAAAAGCTTAAGCAATACGCGAATAGAAGATAGACTTGAATCGATATCGTCCCTATTTTAATATTATCATAAGTACTTTTTTTTTATGATCCTGCTTTCTCTATACATACCTTAATTTTTTATATGCTGTCATTGGCCATATAAACACGCAAACTGCTACGGATATAATTGTGCCGATAGCGACAACACCAAATGTTTCGCCAATTATAGACATATCAAACTCAGTTTCAATAAAAGAACCCTGTCTAATAATGACAGTAAAAATAATAATAAAAGCTAATCCAGAAGCTACGTAATAAATTGGTTAAGTATTTAAATTAGTAGAAAGAGTAATGTATTTGCCTTACCTGTCAAAATACTTGGTGTGTTTATTTTTGCTTTTAGGTAAGATATTAAAAATGTACTACCAGACAACCATACTCCTAAAGTAACAGCAGTAGCGGTGAAAGGCATATTGTTGTCCAGAAAATAATCAGTAGTGTACATACTAGCGCAATTAAGTGCAAGTGCTGCTAAAGTGTAAAGCCAACCAAATCCAGCTGCCTCAATTATACCTCCTACTGATTTAGCCGGGTGAAAGAAGACTGTAACAGTGGATGCCATGTGACTTGCAACATGTGAACCGCAAAGTGTATTTAGTTGAGGCACAAAAGTAAAGAGTGATCCGATTGAATAAGCAAAACTACACTTCAATATCATTTTTTGGCTATGTGTTAAAACAAAGAATTTCTTTTTCAAATCGGCTAATCTTTGGAGGAATTTTCTGTAGAATAATATGTTTTGGTGATTTTTCAATGACAATATGAAGCTATTCTGTGCATTTATTTCATGCTCACTATCTGAGGATGACTCTGATAAGGGCATATGCCTATTATCATGTGTGTTTCTTCTAGCCAATAAAGGTGTATTTTCGTCTATCTTTCTATAATCAAGGTTATTAACTTTGATATATATATAAAATTATGCATCAGGTGGTACATATTTAGATTATTGGTGACTATTGGTTTACCTTTCTGGATTTATTTTTTGACTACATGGTGTAGGGTCAACTTGCTGAGAAGGAATTGCTTGTAATGTAGAGAGAGAAACAGTTCTTTTCTGTCTAGTTCCATCGTCTAATATGACTTCATACTCACTGTAGTTATCATAGTAATTGGAAGATGAAGTTCGTGATAATGTATTCGTGTCAGCCTGTGAATAAGATGTACTGTCTTTAGCATCATGAAACATGGATAGATAGTTTTGAAAATCTATCGATCGTTCATCTATACTATTTGGTAGTGATGCTGTATAATAGTTTGACGATGTATAAGAATAGGATACCTCGTTATCACTATGAGAGAAGGCAAGAGTACGGGGCTTTGTTGTGGCTATAAAAGCATTAATAGGTCTAACATCTTTTTTTTCGAATAATTTTGTAATGCCAGACGGTTCCTGTGTGGATGATACTGAATCAAATGGTAGCGATGATTTGAGATAATCTTCATTTTCAAATTCGAACAATGAATTTGAATTAGACATCCTAATTTTTCGATCTCTTATATGATATATATATAGAAACTAGGAGTATATATTTAATTTTTTTTAAAAAATATATAGAGAGATAAAACATAAAGGAGAAAAAAGAAAAAAGAAAAGAAGTAATAGTACAGCGATTACAGATTGAATAGATTAAGTGACCAAAGTATTATATAAACTATATTTGAACAAGTAATTTATTTATAACCAATGAATGTTGTCCCATGACATCTTTGTGGTCATTTTTTAAATGTTATATCTAAGATCTTGAACAACCTTACTTTAAATATTACAAAGAGTTAGATATTTTGGTATTGGTAAACTTCAATGGCAAGCGAGTACTGTTAATGAGAGTGTTACATAATCAATAAATGCTCCAAAGCGATTTTTTTACGTCTTATATTAGAAATCCTATTATAAATGAATAATTACTACAGAATTTGAGAAATCAATTACTAAGCACTTGTTCAAGAAATCATCATATCAACTTTACTCTTTTGAACGAATCTTAATAACACTAATAAATGATTATATAAGCAAAGATTAATACATTTAATTTTAAGGATAAAGAAAATCTAAAGAAAAAATATCTCGTGATACCATTCTTAAACAATACAACTGTAAAACCATATATAATAATTTATAAAACGAAAGAAAAATTAAAAGATTATATATCTCTATCTCTACATAATAGAAACGACTTTGGTTTTTTCTTGGCTTTCTAACTCATTTAGAAACAACAGTTATCCTTTAAATGTTTTGCTGTATAAATCTAAACTGATTTCGCTTTTATTCCGGTTCATTACAAATTAATACACATCTTGTTTCTAAACTCGAATAAAAAAAGGGAGGAATACTCTATAACCTTCAGGTTTATGTTTTTATTATTATAACTGTAAAGTCGCGTATGACTCTTCACTAAAAATACTTTTTGAGAAAAATTGATAGGAGCTAGCATAATATTGATACGGCAAAAATATATTAGCGTGGTTTCAAGGTAAATGTGTACTTAAGGAACACAGGAGTAAAGTTGACTTGGTTTATTTTATTTTTTTGTGTGAACACACACAATACTATTCTCGAAAATTATTGCAACAGGAAAAATTCATCGGAGTATGTACTCTGTTACTCTTGCTAGTCAAAATTTATGAAGAATTGTATTAAACAGGTTAATTTTACTCTATGGTTTTAATGCTACATCCTTATGAAAAATCATATGCGCCATGGTGACTACAGACTCACGACGACTTTAAACTTCTTTTCTAAAAAAAAAAAAAGAATTTAACGGTGCCAGTAATAGGAAGGTTCCTTAGATTATAGTTCCACATAAGAGGCACAGGCATTACTAATACCTTTAACGGTATTGCTCAATACTTTTAAAATTATGGTATGACATGATAGATCAATCGACATGGAGTACTTTATTCTTCCTATCACTGAATGTGTAGTGTCGTTTTATATCAATAATTTTAATATTTTACAGAAGTGTAATGATTCAAAAACAACAACAATGATAAAGACTAAATAAATGAGTGGAACGTATTCTAAACTACTACCAAACTTGCTATAAGCAGGTATTTTTATTCGTATAGATTAAGCCCTAAATTAAGTTACAAAAGAATGTCTACACGGCCGTAGAATATAACCAATCTGGTGGATTTTGTCAGTTTGCAAAAAAAAAAAAATGCAGCTATCAGTTATTAGAAAAAACCTTGCCGAATAATATTATAAGTTTACATTGGAATAATTGTAATTCCAAATTAAAGTAAATTGACGATTGAGACCGACTAAGATTATCGAAAATCTAAGTGCAAATCCCTGATATACCAACATTTAGTTTCATTTATATTTAAGTATTACGTGATGGTAAGTTGTTTTAAGATAGACGAGACAATATTATATGACGAAATGGTTTTCGATGGCCGACAATTACTTTTTTTGTAGTCTTATATGATTTTGTGTACTTTGATACTAAATAATCGTTGCATATACTAACTTTTCTTTTCATGTTAAGAATATTCAGTATGACAATATTATAGAAATCCTGGGATAAAGACACCAAATTATGACCATACGGTACTCACTCGATTTAAGAATGGTCAAATTTTCTAAAAGTCCACCCTTAAATCGGGAAAACCGTTAAATCGGGCGCCTACCGTACTCTCTCCTCTATAATTAAATCGTAGCTTGAAATGATTTGGTATAATTAACCGTCCTTTCTTAATCAATTATAGTGGCAATAATACCAATATACCATGTGGTTTATGTATTACACTGTTTTAATGGGTACTGAATCGGAGGATGGTGTTTACTAATTGACTAGGAGCCTCGTTAGTAGGGTGTATTACTGAAACAAAGCTAC
>VCJD01001142.1:23393-35020 GCA_024140245.1 Backusella tuberculispora | reverse complement strand
GGTGAGTGGACCTAATTATTAAGTCAAAAAGGTTCCTGCCAATAATAGCAACTGAATAAAAAAAAATAAACTTTGAGGTTTAATTTGTGTATGAAAGCATGAAATGTATAAGTTCATAATAATAACATATAAACTTTAAGTCGCATTCATAAATAATAATAATATATTATAAATATTACATAAAAAACCGAGAAAGAAAAGTTTTTATTATTATTATTATTCGAGATTGATTTGTTCGATCTCATCTTGTTGTTCGATATCAAAGACAATCGACTGATTGTGAGTACCAAGGAGCTTGTAATCTCCATGGTAACCAGGATATAGCTTTGGCCATGTCACTCGAACTTGGGGTTTTAGTATAACATAAAAAATATGAGATGAACTGAACTGTAAAACAATTGGGTTTCTTTTTATGAGATTAAAAATCGGAACAAAAAAAAACTTTTGAATGCCAAACATTGAATTCATATAAAATGCGATTGGTACATTGTAGGTGTTGCAAGCAAGTTGGGAGCACTCTGGTTCTCTATACCAAAGGGACGAATCCATTGTAGGACCCCTGTACTCCAAGATGGCTTTAATTTCGGAAATAGTTTTAGATGTCCAGCGTTTTTCGTAAAAATTGTCCATGTTTTCCAAGAGAACTCCAGCATTTCTTGCTTTACTTCGTCCCAATGATCTTCGTCACCTTTAATGGCTTTTGAGATGAAACGAAAACCACAATTACCATCTGAAGCTGGATTATACATCGACTCCATCTTACTTCTATACGTAACATCAGCTCTTTCGAGGTCTAGCTTTGAAGGCTTGCTCTTTTCATAGGTTAATATACTTATTTTGGAGTTTGATGCAGTACAGATAATTATGAAAGTAAACAATTAATATAGTAATCACATTTTTTTTTGTAAAGAAAAAAAAAACTAATACCTTATTTTTTGGTTCTGTTTGTACTTGTACTTTTTTTGTTTTTTTATTAAGAATATCATCTATTTTTTTGTTTTGCTCTTCTTCTTCTTTATCTTCTTGCTTTTGAATTTTTTGAATTTTATGAATTTTTTGAATCTTTTCTGTAGTTTTTTTAATCTTTTTTCTTCGTATTCTAACGCAATTGGATCTCATTTAGTCGATATTTTTCTTTTAGGAGCTTTTGTTCTTGGAGATAAAATCGATTCTGTAACCATGACCGGTTTATCGGCAAGTGCTCTTAATTTATTCCACAAGGACAAAAGTTGTGAGTTATCCTTTATTTGATGCATTTTATCGCCTAATTTATAAAGTTTCTGGACAATATTTCTTTTTATCATTGCTGTAATAGGTGCTTCGACACGGTGTTCAGTTAAATCAATGAAGGAGCATTCACTAAACCCCGAATTCGTTTATTTTAAATATATTTAACTTTTTAATTACTTGCTTCTAACGTGTATAAATCAAAATGATTATCTTGAATTATCACTGTCATCATCGTTAATGTCAAATGGAAAAAGATGCCATCTAGTCGGAATTAAGGAAAGCGGGATAGGTTTAATCATTGGAATATTATGTCAGCATGGTAGATCATAATGGTACTTCATTGTGCATACACAATCATTTCTTTGAAATGAAGGTCGAATAAATGGTAGTTCTTTTCTGATTTTATCGAGAGCAAAGAGAGACATTTTTCCAATTAATAGATTCATTTTTTCCGCATGATCTTGGGCGATATGGCTATCACTACTAAACGTTTCTTTATCCAGTTGTTCTCTCGCCGTTTTCAGCTATATATTATTTAAACGAAAACAATATAATATGTAAGAGAAAAAAAAGTAATGATAACCGGATAATGTAGGTGTATACATCAATAGAATTTTTTAGAAGCAGTACCTTGTCCTGGTACCAGTGGTCAATTTCTTTCGAAGATGTAACAAGAGAAAACGATCCTTGTAATACTCGCTTCATGGCAGAATGTGCCCCTTCTACTCTGTTTGTGGTAACATTGCCCAAATACTGGAATACTCCAACAAATTTCCCTACCCATTTCTCTTGGAATTTAAGCTTTCTATACACATAATAAACGAAAATCCAGTATTATAGAATATATAAAAAAGATAAATATACTATCCAGAGAATATAAATATAGTATTAAGCTTTAAAATAAATACTGACAACTTCAAATAATCTTTCACGGTCTGCGGCGAGCTACTCAGGTCTGCTGCAGCATTGTACATATCGGTGGCTTTCTGATATAACTGATTGTTATTAATTTCATCCATTCCGGTTATTTTGTTGTTGAAAGATAAAGTGCAACGATAGTTCAAGGCTTTATCTAGATCATCGTAGTCTTTACCTTTAAAGTACTTTAGAAGCTTGACCCTGAAGTTTCTTTTTATGTGTTGTTGACATAATAATTTTCGGCTTTCGGGAAAATAAATATCTAAAGAATTGATGAGCGAAGCATCATCACCACTGATGGTATTTTTTGGATGGAAATTGTCACTCGATGGCCAAACAACATCTCGTAGTGGTTGGACAAACCAGTTATAGGACTCTACTCGCTCGTTGATTATCCAACCATCAGCAATAGTAAAAGTCTTTAGTTGAAGGAATCCTATATTGGAAATACTAATAACATTAACAAATGGCAGTCTACCCTTATTAGTTTTGTATGTTGCATCGATTCCAACCATTTCACTGAATCGTCTAGCATTCGCAATTGCTGTTGGGTGCACAAACAAAATACTGTTCAAAACAGGGGCTTTCTTTTGACTATCATAAATAGTTATATAATAAACATGATAACCTTTGTCTTGAAGACCTGTTACCATGTTATGCATAGCCTTAGTAGGGTCATTGGCAAAAACCGACTGTCTAAGATTCGACACGTCCTTTGACGTCATGTTGGCATTGCCTTGCTCTTTCATGAAATTAACAATTGTTCTATTACTAGCAGACGATTCAGCTAATTCAACTGCCATCTAATACTGGTTTTCATCAAGTTTTCTATTCTCCGAATAGTGATAAATACTCTGAGCAAATGGGTGGTTGAGACCATCGGCGCTGATAAAATTCACCTTCTATTTTTTCTTGGACCCTTTTGACTGAGCGTGCGCTTTAATTTCGAAGGTGCAGCTCAATTTCTGAGAGCGTTTTCTTCTAGTCTGCTTCTGGGCCCTTGATTCTTCGCCATTCTCTCTGGGTTGGGTGTTTTTTGGTTGACTGAAGTGTTTACAGCCCATTCTGAGAACACTGTCTCTTAAACTGCTGCTAATGGTGGTCATGGCAAAACCGGCATCTCTTGCGCATTGCTGAATGGCTTCTTTAACTTCAGTCATGTTGTCGAACTCAACATTAACGAGATTTTCAAAAACAGTACGCGTTGACGTTTTTTAAATTAAATTTAAGTTGAAGGAACAAACTTTATTTTTCTCTTTAAAAATTAAAAAAGTAACAAATCAAATTAAAGGTCTGAAAAAATCACATGATCGATAAAGGGCTACTTAAATACAAAAAAAACATCTGAAAGAAAAGATCTTAAAAAGTCACTTTTCCCAGTGTGATATTAGTTCAGCAGTGCGAATTATGAATTACACTATACTAACTATCTCTTAAATAACATTACGTGATATAAACCCTTTAGTGACATCACTCCCAGTGCGGATTCCCAGTGCGGATAGCAGAAACCAATAATTGAGTTTGTTTTAAAGACTTCTTTTCCCTGAATAGATGCAAGTTGATGTGTTTTTTCTTTTATTAGATTTATAAACAACAAAGAGTAAGAACAGTCTATAAACGTCATGAGACAAAAAAAAATATATGTATCTGTTATTATTTATGGACTTGACACCTATACATATGTTAGGTAGTGATCGTATAATCAAAGATAGAATATTCTATCGGATAAAAGAAATAGAGCGCATTTATAAAATGTTGTAGATCGAAAGGAATATATAGAAAAAATACGTACGATATCAACAGAGCATATAATTGACATATACAAACCAACCTAGAAGTAAGTATAAAGTTTCATGCTTTCTTCTTTTAGGGTATTTTCTTCTTGGTTTATCTTTTCTTTTTTTTTTTCTAAATAAAACATTATTTAAATAATCTTTTGTTTTGTTTTGATGTTTTCTGCTGTGTGATTGAATTTCTCTTTTGATTGGATCTTGTCAAGTATACACCTGTAACCCTGTAAAATCTATAATTATATCAAGACTTTTTTTATGTAAATACGTAATAGACCTCAGATAGTAAAGCTTATTAAGCATATAAATATATAACTTTATTATGTTTATTAATAAAAATATTTATTCGTCGTCGTCGTCGTCGTCGTCAAAAAATGAGGAATCAATTTCTTCTTGCTTAAGCTCAGGTCGTAACTGTTGGGTATTATCGTCCTTCTCTGTCTGACTGTTAGAGTTCTCTCCTAAACTCTTTTCGGTTGCGTTGGCAGCATCGATATCTTTTAATATAGCCTCAGGAGTTTCATCTTTTTCTGTTGATGATTCGGTAAATATCTTCTCTCCAGCGTCAAACATGACTTCCGAGGCAACAGTGCTAGGTGCTGATGGGGCTATACTCAAACCATCGCTAGACTTGAAGCCTTTAGGAGAGGAAGGCGGTGATTCGTTTTGAGTAATAGGTGATTCAAATGAAAGAGGAATAGGACGACCAGTTGATATAGTAGGCTCAGGTGATACTAAACCATTACTAGAATTACCTGTGTTTCTCTGGAATACACCGATGACTGAATTCACACCCCACTTAGCGGTATCTTCCATAACAGAGGGTCGCATAAATGACATAAGACTACCAGAGCGCTTGGAAGGACCACGATTAGCAAATTCATTCTCTTTATTAGAGACTCCACTTGTCTCCGAAATAGTATTGATGTCGTCTTTTGTAACAACTAAAGGTTTTGCAAGTCGACGCTTTTCACTTTCTGAATGCAACCTGACTGTACCCTCTGAAAATATACCATCGTAGTATTTGATTAAGTTTTTCAAAAATTTAAAAGGGACCTTGTTATTCATTGTTGTATAGGTTTCAACTCTTGGTCTCAATAGTACAGGTCCGAGTGACTGACAAACTGAGTCAAGTACTTCATCTGATGTAGAGTATTTGGTAATATATCTAGTATTTTTAAATTGAGCGTTATAAGCCTTTTATATATATGTGTGTATGTAATAGAAAAACACTTACTCGGTAAGGTTTCTAAGAACAGCATTTAACGTGGCAAAGTGGACACCGGGAAGAGTTGCAATGAGATTACTTACAGTAGGAACTAACAACTTTTCATCCTTCTCATCATCTAATTAAGTCGAATGTAAAATTAATGAACAAAGTTCCTCGCCCTTTTTTTTTCTGTGTGTGCATTATCAGATTATAGATACTACTTACTTCCGCCGAAGAAAGCCACAACAGGGTCATAAAACTCATAAGTCATTAAGCACTCAGGTATTTCAAGAAAAAAATATCTTAGTATTCCGACAAGCAAGGTAGAATCGCAGTCCTGAAATGTTTCAGTAGTGATACGATCACTAGGAATATTGAATTCCAAACATGCAGCATGAACGCGATCTAGAGAGCATGGAGTCGACCACAACGATGCTAAAATCTCTAGATTCAAGTCCTTGCATCCTTATAAATAACATAAGTTAGTATAATATACTTGATTGCATATACAACTCAGAAAGACTTTACCATTTTTAATAGCTTCCAGAATACATGACACAAATTGCGGCACATTGTTGTCACACTGTCGACCGAGATCCTCCAATGGCACACCAAAAACTTGATCTATTTACTTTTAGTCAGACAATAAAAAAGAAAAGAAAAGAAAGTGGATTGCACCACCTTCTCTATTAAATTTACCATGAGTGACTCCATGATAGTAATTATCATAAACAATAGCTTTTGGTGAGAAACTAGAAACTGCATATTGTTGCACGATATATTGAATGTCCTGGTCAGGCTTTAAAGATTCTTGATAAACAGTCATTTCTTCGATTGCAGCCTTGTCTTTGGGGAATGATTCTGATAAACAATCAATAAAAGCGGATATAGAATGCTTTACTTGAGTTATACGTTGCAACTCCACTTGCTCCATCTCTGAAAAGTGAGCAAACAAGGCCTCCTCTATTGCCATACGCATCTGATCCAATCTTTTGACAGCATTACGATAGGCTTCATCTGCCTTTTCAGCATCACGTCTTGCTTTTTTATGTGGCTCCTCTCCGCTGCTAGCTCCATAACCTATTGAAGCAGATGACACACCAGTTGTCATCTTCTCTAACAAACCACCAAGAGCATATGTGCCTGTGCCTGCACTAGTAAAATCGGTTGAACTAGTTGCCTCATCATCAGTTGTACGCCACTGGTAATAAGAAGTAGATGATGCCACAAACTTATTTCCACGCTGTCCAATTAAACGCAAAATGTTGTAAGGCTGAATTAACTGCTGACCGACTACATCAGCCATTGCTGGTGAATCCTTACATTGTGGAAGATTATGTTGTAGCCACTTAGCGATATCTTCACCTGACGATGTGTTTTGATAACGTCCCAAAATTGGTACTCGATGATCTCCTATTGGTATATTCTGCTTCATCTGACGAATTAAATTCTCAAACTCGGCTTGGGATAAAATTGTATTTCCAAGTTGAAGAGAAGACATGGCAGATGAATTTGTTTTGATAGATTCAGAATCTGAGGTGATTGAGAGGTCGACTTTTCCGGTCGCTTCTTTTTCTGTTGGGGATGCCGCTTCTTCTGAAGTAGTAGTAGCGTTGGTAGTAGCAGAGGCAGCAGCTACTGAAGCGCTCTTTAGTGCTAGTTCCTCGGCCCTGTCTGCTTCCTTGCATTTCTTATGATAAAAGGTTCGAGACTTTTCTGCTTCCTTAGTCAAGCCATCAAATTGCTTCAACATGCCGTCAACTGCGTGCTTTGAATTAACAATATTTTTCTTATATTCATCATAGAAATCTTGAAAAGGCTTCAATACTTGAGTTGATATCGTGATAGCTGTTGCTCTATGGTGTTCACTAAAACTAGTACTCGTTTCTTTTAACTTGGTAAAGCACTTTTTCAAACCAGCCCCTTCGTCACGACCAAAACCAGTGTTCTTATTAGCTGACTTTCCCTGGTCACTGAGTCTATTTGCATAAACTTCTTCAATGTTGATTCTTTCTCTCAGGAAGGTGATGAATTCTTCATTTTCCACTTTGCTTTGTCCTAATTTCTGATGAAGTACATTGTAACCAGTATAGAAATCAGGTAATGTCAATTCAGGTTGCTTTTGGGACCAAAATGAGGCCTTGAAGCACTGTTGATTTTGTGACATTTATTAAATGAAAAGAAAACAAAATAAAGTCTCGAAAAAAGAATATGTTTGTTTTTACGTTCTCTACAAATATAAAACTCTCTCACTTTCTGCGGAAAATGAAATATAAAAGGGAAATGAAATAAATGAACTACTTCGATGTGATTGGACAATGAAGAATACACCAAGACAAATGACCAGATGCTCAGATTAAACGATACTATACTCCTTAGTATTAATAAGGAAGAATGCATTTGCATATAACATCATATATTTGGGTATTTCTAATATACTTGAAAATAATGTAAAAATTGGGGTTCTTAATAGAATATAAAATGGTAGACTATAAAAGATCAGGCATTTTTTCAATTTAAAGAAAAATGAAATGCAATCCACACTCGTTTTTTATCTTTGGAGATACCAAACTTGATTTGTTACCCAGTTGATTAGTTTGTTTATATACAAAATAGAATAAGATTAATTATTTGACAGTAAATATAAGAGAAAAGAAGGATATTTTTAGTCAAGTATATATACAATTGATTCTTTAAGTTGTGTGCCAATTCAATTATACCAGCAAATAGCTGTTGCTAATAAAATCAATTGTCCTTTATCTATGATTTACATGAAAACATACACAATATGTTGGATAACTTTCAAAACCCAAAATAAATTTGAAAATCAGGAATTATAAATTTTGGGTTTTGGAAGTCGTTCATTACCTATAACATGTAAATATTATTATAAATCTAGTATATTTGAATTTGACATACCCATTCAAAGTGATTATTGAATCAAAATATATTGCTTTTATACAACCTTTTTTCAATAAAACATATTGCATATGCTATTTTCAAGTTAAAACAATCGCCAATGGTTAAAACAAGCAGTCAGAGCCTAAAGATCGAACCAAGAGAATTTATTACGGATAATTCGATAAATGCTATCAATATAAAAAAGAAGAAGATAATATTATAAATGCTAATATAAAGCGGCTCCTTCATAATACAAACCAAGTAAAAAAAAAATGGCAAGATATTCAAATCTCTCAGTTCAACAAAAATAAGAAGTGGAGAACCTACACATATGAAGATGTAAAGAAGCCAATCAACTACATTTTTACTGACAGAATTACCATATGAGTAGCATCTGAGAAGGCAAATATGACGGGATCATGTGCTAAAATATACCACAGGATGTATTTTAATGATCCAAATCGAAAATTTCTTCACCTGTACTACGCAGAAGTAGCCTCAACAAATACTATATGATGAGCATATATAATTTATAGTCAATCTTTGGAAGAAAATCAACATTTGACGGTAGATGAGGTACATCAAGCACTTACTTCGCGTTTCCCTAACTTGGACATTACACTAGGCGGTATTTATACATTCATGCACAAAATAGTGAGGGTCCATTACATGATTACAGCTAGTGGTAATGATGAGAACACACGCAAACTGTGGGAGCATAATACAAAGTTTATTGCACACGTGCTAAAATCAGAGCCTGGATTACCCTCAAATGCGACTTATTTAAAGCTTAAAGATAAGTATCCAGCGCTTGAACTTCAGAAACAATCTATCTTATAACACATAAAAGAACGCATGGTTGACCTCTATGAAATATCAAAGAGTCAAAAAAAATATTACAGCAAGAAATTAGATACGCATCATGTCGATTATATCTAAGAAAAATCCAAAGATTTCGATTTCCTAAATACACAAAGAGATGATTAAAATATTTTCTCAATTTCCTCTTTCTGTAAAAGGTCTCTACTTACAAAACTTCTATAACAGTCTCTATGAAGTAATTATAAAACCAGGCAATCCTGTTCCAAGAAAGCTCAATTCTAAACATCCAGAATTTCTCATTGAATTTTGGCGTGACAATCCAAAAATAACACAAGTCAATGCAGGCAGGAAACTATTAAAGGTTTTTCCTGGGTTAACTATCACAGTACAATGCGTTGTTTTACATTTACGAAACAAATATGGATATTACTTTGATTGTACTAGAAAAAAATTAATATAGATCAATATAAAATCTATATAACACTTTTCAATCAGATAATTGATATTTTCAAACAGATCTACATAACCGATATTTTATCATTTTTCTTTAAAAAAAACTATGTATGGTGTTTAAAAACTGTAATTTCTTATTATTTGACATCAAATTATACAAAGTAAATAAAGTTCATTTATTGTCACTTTCCTATATTATCTTCGGTAGGAACTACGAATGAGCAGTAGAATAATACAGTCTACTATATGGCTGTAGTGCTTTCATGCTTTCATGTTTTATGCAAATTTCTTAATAATTCTATCAATGTTTAACTAATAGTTTTCATTATAAATATATTGAATGCTTCAGTTAAAATCTAGGGAAAATTTTCATTGACTGCCTTTGAAGTGTATTAGTTGGGTTATAATCTTCAGAGAGTATATTGTAAGAAATATAATTCCGAGCTTTTAACTTTTTTAGTAACCTGGTAAGTCATGGTTGAAAAAAGAAAATAAAAGAGGGGTGATAAAAGATGTTTCTAAAAAGGAACAGTTGTGTGCTTTTTTAAAAAGAAGAAATACGTCATTGATGTGGCCTCTGTATTTCATTTTCTTATTTACAAATCTCATTCACAAACTTAAGCTACTTTTATAATGAAAATACCAATCGATTTAAGCCACCAAAGGATATTTAATGCTAAACCATTAATATCTATTTTTTAAAAGAAATATGGCAAGAGTGAAAATGTACATTTTAGTGGTGTAATCAAATTTCATGTGATCATTTATATGGATCAATATCAATTAGATAGTGTAACAAGTGATAATAAACCTTCTGTTCGACTTTAAAAGTAAATAGAGTCTGCTTAAACTATTTAGCAAAAAAAAAAATACATAAAAACACAATATACACATTAGTGAATAATAGCTTATATAATAGCTACCTCTTCAAATATTTGAATGATAAGATATTATGTCTTTATGTCTTTATTTAATTGTTTTCGGTGCATCGTATAAATATTCAAAGTGGCCTGTTAACTTATAAATTACCAAGCATGTTGGTAATGATGCGATAGAACAGAAACCTAAAACATACAAAGAATTATTGAGCTAGGAACTTTGCGGAACAAGACTAAGTGCTTAATAAAATGAATAAGCTTAAGTAGATACTACAAGGACAATACACTGCTTTACATATATAATGAAATTTAACAAGAACTAAAAGTGCGTGGAAAATAATGTACTAACCATACTACGAGCTTCATTTTGTGCAGAACATTTTAACTCCATAATGGAAGGTTAAAATATAATGGCGTCAAATTACCAGATACCAGAATACGTCAAGAATTAAAAAAAAAAAGTCAATGCATTTAAAGAAAATTGGATATAGTTGTACAAATCGTCTTGAGAAATAAAAATAAAAATAGACCCTTTTAAAACAGTTATATTATCTTCACTTGAACAACATCTTTGTATTGTGTTCGCACTATATACAAATAATATTAAGGAGAAAAAATATAAAAAAATGTTAAGAATTCTTCAAAGTGATATTATTAGAATATAACAGAGCCAAATTGCAGAGCTAGTATTTCTTTTTTAACAATGAAAAAATTACAGAAAATGAAGAGGCTAAAGCTACTTTGATTAATTATTTTTAGCGGAAAGAATCAAACTTTATTTATTTTAAAATAACTGATTTGGTTTTGATATAAACAGGGATATTAGAAGAGTAAGTTGTATACAAAAGGTAGGTTAACATTAAATGAAAGGAATTAGTAGTAAAAGATAGGAATGTGAATATAATACAAATTAGCTAGTATACGTGAGTGCCAAATACAGTCATATTTAGAAGGTTGACTCTTTAAAAAGTTTTGTGCAAAGTGATAAAATGAAAAATAAAATAAAATATCAATTGTAGTGGCGACTGAATTATTTTCTAGCTTGGATAAAGAATCTTGGGGAAGCGTTACCGGAATCACCCATAACAACAATGATATAGTCTCTCTTGGTTTTAAGATCGGCGGGTAAAATAACAGACTGAGCACCACTGTTCAACTTGAAGCCGGAAGCCAAATCCCAGAAAAGGTGCTCATTAAGGTCATCACCTTCCAAGTAGCCTAACTTGATAGCACCATTATAAGCATCAGGAATTGGTTGGTTAGATGAACCATCGAAATAGGTGGTATCCCACTTAACAGTGTATGTTTCTCCAGCCCTCCATTTAGTAGAAGCATCGGGTGTAGTGATCTTGGGATTGATAACAATAGCAGATGCAAGAGCAATAAGAGCAAAAAAGGCAACAACGATAAATCTGAACATTTTAA
>VCJD01001142.1:12153-23365 GCA_024140245.1 Backusella tuberculispora | reverse complement strand
AAAAAAAAAAGAGACAGAAAAGATGCCATATTTATACAAAAAATAAAATAAAGGCACAAAGCATGAATACTTTGTAATCGAAAAATCTAAACCAATGACAACTTCATGAAACAAATGTATATTTTTAGCTTTTTTCTATTTTTTTTTGTTGTCAAAATTAAAACACAGATTTCCTTTACCAAAATGCACCAATTATGTAGATTGGTGGTTTGAGCACTGACAGCTTTAACCATAAGAAGAAGAAAAGACCACCTGTGTCTTTAAATATACACATCAACTTGCAAACATACAATCTATAAATATCGGGTTATTTACAGTATACAAGTAATAGATAGAGAATAATAAAAATAATATATATAATTAAATGCAATTATTTGTCACGCTATATGCGTAGCCGCATAAACATGGATTTGTTTTTGAAACTCTATTTCGGGTAAATTAGTTTAGAAAACCTAAATCCTTGCATTTCCTTATAATCACTCTCCTAACCTTAGTAGATTTCAGGTGACTTTTCAAGAGATAAATGAATGAATAAATAAACAACATCCACTCTTAGAATAACCAGCATCTCCTATATACTCTAGTAAAAAAAAGGAGAGGCTAGAAAAAGAAGTACTTTGGGCTGATTTTTTTTTTGATCTAACATCTACGTGACTTTCAGGATCGATAAATGGGAATATTTTTAGGCCAACCTATAGGCAATTTCCCGACATTTACATTATACCCCCCCAGTCAAACAAGATTCACTATCCCAGCTATCAAGTCTTATGGTGTAAAACTAATTTATGGTTAATTTAACTTCATCGATAGTAGATTTATCGTGCTGATAGAATAATATCGAGTAACTATTTTAGCATAATGATTATGATTTTTAGCCCCAATGTGGCTTGAGTATTAAAAATGACATTCAAACGTATAACTTTCTTATCCCGAGTTCAACATGTCTATCTCTGAATGAAAATTATTTAAAATTTTTATCATTTTTTCTTTCGAAAAAATATATAAAAAATAAAAGACCGTATTGCTGTTATTATTATTCATCTGAATGGGTTCTTAATGAAGTCTGATTTAGGAAATAAATAAAAATGTGAAAGAAAGAGTAAGTAGATAAATGGCTAATAAAAATAAAAATGATGATCATTTACATGAGTTTTCGCTACTGATCTATTCTAGAGCTTCGCTTTTTATTTTTATTTTTTTCATCTCTCTGAAACATTATCAGCAAAAATGGGGTGAATTGGAAAATGAATTTTCCCAGCGTCCAGTAAGAAATCTTTTTTCCATGATTTATTTTTATCAAAAGTAATTATTAATGCCGAACAAACTGATCAGGTTGTTTTTATTAGTTGGCGTTTTATTATTATTATTATATTTAGCTATTTCTCTATAATCCCTCCTCGTGATAAACAACGTAATAAGACATGGAAATTATCAGCCCCCTAATAGATCATCTTAAAATCAATATTTGTATTGAAAACTTAAAGCGATCAGGCTACAACGGCAAACACTTGGCAAAAAAAAAACACTCTATCAAGCCACGCCACTATTGGATTAAAAATGCAGCCTTTTTTACTCAGCAATAAAGAGAAATCCATCGAAGCTTCAACGTAAATAAAAAAAAAAATGATAAGCCTTATAGAATAATTGTAGAAAACCAAATTAATATAAGCTTACATAATTTCTAGAATGCGATTAATATCTATATACAGTCTAATAATCTATATAATCTAGTTATTTAATTATTCTTTTCTACTATAAACGATCTATATTTTTAGATGGTATAATGAAAAATGTACAACATATGTTTTATTTTCTTTGAGGGCTTAGACATAATAATGCCTATTTCATCGCCTAATAAGGTTATTGAAACAACTTCCTTATTTCACTACATGCACGAAACAAAAAAAAAATGAAATTGTATAGTTAAAATTGAATAACTGAATGAAACAGATGATAAAGAGAAGAAATTCCAAGAAATTTCAAAGAAATAATATGTGGTTTCCTTTATGTCTTAAATACTTATGAAACTATGATTTAAATGCGACATGCATCTGAAAAACGTAGTACGTAAAATCAATCAAACATTATTGTATTACACCATTCTATTGTATTTAAATAAAATATTCACAGCTGATAATAATTAAGATAAGTTCAATGTTAATATACATGTATGTTAAGATAAACACGGCTTTATCTGTAAAAAAAAGTTACCTATAATAAGACAAATGACCACTTCGAATTAAAGTCATATAATATTTCCCATGCATATAAACAATAAAATACTTTCCAAATTTTAGCCATTTCAAAACAAGTATGTATCTTATCTTATATTTACAAAGATCTTTAATATTTATGTATTTCTCGATCATCTATTATTTACAACGTATAGAAGAAAAAAATAGATAAAAAGTTTAAAATGAGTAAAACGCCAATAAGAAAAAAAACGGGTTGTGTAACAATAACAAAAATGGAATCATGAGACGGGCTACACAAATACACCAATATCTTTTGGTATTCACAAATGGAATCGGCTGTAATCAGTATAATAATAATATGTTGTTCTAAAATTTGATAACTAGATAAGCATTTTTACATTTAAAATCTACGGGATCACTTGGAAGTCAATTCTAATTCTTAGATTTACATCATTATCTCTTTTGCCATGCAATATATATATATGCATGATTTGCGAAATTTGTAATTTGAAGGGTACTTTTTTTTTATCTATACTAAACGTCGCTTAAAATAAAAACATTCTCATAGTATATGAATTTTAAAAGTTTACATCTGTTCATACTACAGAATAGATTGGCTTTAATTTAATAACCATATCACTGATTGTTTATGCAAATAGACATACAAAATAAATTCAAATAGATATGAATTGATATATTAGAAAACATCATTTTCAACAGAAACAGTAACAGCAACAATTTTCAGAATCAGCTATATTTTTAATTAGAACAGTTATATACACATATATAAGAGAGAAAGAAATGGTAAACTTGCATGATGAATAGTCACACATGTCAAAAAGACTTGAAGGGCTAGAAAAATCACTACTGCCGAAACAAAACATGATATATTGAGAAATGAATATAAAATTTGGCTATCTTTATTTTCTTTCCTCAAATACATTATAACCATCTGACAACATTTTCTTTACTAATTTTAAATGCGTTTATCATTTCTACGTCTACAAAGAGATTTTTTTAAGAGATTGTGTACTTAGTTATACGTTGTAGTAATATAAAAAATATTAAAAGAAGTGATAAGATTATTGTAAAAGATTGTTTTTTCTTATTGTTTATCTGACATAAAGTAACTTGGACAACGAATTTTACCTTTCACTTTATAGTGAGACTTGACAATATTCATTTGAATAAAGTCAATATTGTTAGTTATTGTGATTATGTAGTCAAAAAAACCATTGCCTTAATGTTTTTGCTGTTTTTTGAGACTCTGAATAGTGCCAGATCCGGTCTGTAAATGTAGTCTTTTAAAAGTTTTTTTTTTGAATAGGAAAATAATGGATTTTAAGTTTTTGCTTCCAATCTTATTTTTGTTTTCTATATTTGTAACATCAATCGAGTAACATTACTAACTCCTTTAATTGTATATTGCTCTGTTTTGTTTTCCTTAAGTTTTAGATGAGCCTTTAAAATATCTAAACGTATATCTAATGCTTTCAGAATAGCTTTGTATAAAGATCAGAATTAATTTAAAGTTTATATTTTAATGGAATCCAGAGTCTACAGTTAGTTTTTATCCTGAACAACATTACACTTCATTAATTGAACTTATCAAATACAACTTCTTATTCCAATATACCTTTTTTTTTATCCATTATAGTACCTGTCAAATTAAAAATAGTGTGTTAAGCGACTATGTTGTGTAAATCTGTATACTTATAGCATTATATAGTGTTCAACATATTATATTAAATATATTTTTTACATATAGCTATAGACTATAGAATTATAATATCTTTAAATGCAATATAAGTTAATTTTTATTAATTATTTATATACGTGGATACATAAGATAGGATGTTTATAATACTGATTAACACAAACGATCCAGATATAATGCATAATATATAAAAATATATATTGGACTAAACAAGAAATAAATTTTCACTACCACGAGTTATTTATGCTCCTTTCATAGCATATAGCATATAAAAAGTGAAAAAAGCACAGCAATGACGATTATGACTACAATTATTATAAAGATAGTATTACGAACAGAGTTATTGTTTTTTTCAGGAGCCTGGTGGGTTTGCTGCTGACCGCTCGGAGGTTCCTCATCAGAATTATCCATATTTTAATAATAGAGAAGCAAAAGATAGGTTCATTCGTCTTATTTAAATAGAATTTAAGTAACAACTTTTTTTTTGGAAATTTGAATTCTTTTATTATTTTTGGTGGCAACAATTGTGACTTCAGATTTTGTACCGATATTTACATTTTAATAATAGATAAAATGCGAGTAATATTCTCTCGTAGAAAACTTAATATTGAAATGGTATTAAAAAATTTAATTTGTGGTATTGAAGAGTTTATAGAAACAACTTTTTTTAAGCATTGTAGTCTGAAACGCTTACAAAACAAAGGTTGCATGATCATGCAAAACTAAGAACTAATAGAATAAAAAAATAAAAATAAAAAAAAAAGAGAGAGAGAATCTTATTTGAGAGGATAAATATTATATTGAAGATTCCTTTATAGTATATGGCTGTTAAGTACCTGTTTTTAAGTAGTTTTCCTTAAATAAATAGTGAATATTTTATTCCAAGACGCCATTATGAATCTAGAATAATATTTTAATTACTTTACAAATATATAACTAAACACCAGAACTCAATAGAAAAAATAAAATTACGAATACCTATTTTTTTTCTTTCTCTAGAGTCAAAATCAGATGCCCAAAAAATAAAATAAGAATACAGTAGTAACTGTTTTTCTTTTAAGATTTAAAATTATATAATGTTGTCAGAACTAATAAGTTCAAATTAAACGAATAGAATATTAGAGTAAAGTGTGTATGTCTTCTGTTTACTCAAGTCTATTAAGGATATAGTACAATATGAATTTGAGAAAATGCATGCCAGTGTTATAGCACATTTTTAATCAAAGACGAAATTAAATTTGACATTACAATGGCAACAACAAAAGAAGGTTATGAAAATTTGACTCCCATAAGAATCTAGTGAAGAAAAATCACAATAGATATTAACGATAAACTACTAAATAGTCCAAATAAATATAAAGTTGTTTTTTTATATTTTAGACAATTTATTTTCATTTTTAAATATGTACTTATTGTTTGTATAAATAATCAAGCCATAAAAATTGAACTTCGAAGGTTATTACAAATATACAGAACATGTAATTTTGACATGTAAAAAGAGGGGGAGAACAATAGTTCGTCTTACTTGGGCACATTTTAAGCTATGGGTTTTATTAGAACGGATTATAAGATAAAAATGGTTAAATTTAAATTACGTCTTGGTTTCTTGAGAAGACTGGCTATAGAACTCGAGCGACTATGATCGCTTCTGGCATGACCATCAAGACTGCTACTCATACTATTGATCCTAGAAGCATAACTACGACTACCTTCACTACCTCCACTAATGGCACCAGTGCTGGAAGCTGAACTCGATCCTATGCTACTTACTGAGCTTATGCTAGTTGCTGGAGATGATCTAGAACTCTTCGAACTACCACTACTCGAGATTGACGTTGTACTACTTGAGGAGCTTGATTTTTTTTTTTTTGAAACCGAACATGATTAACCGATAGAAGAAGATATCGAAAATAACCTTTAAATTCACTTTGTTTAAATATAAATCTTGTAGCAACAGTTTCCATTGTTCTATTCTATTGTAGATCCAAGAAAAAACTCTCGTTGTTAACCCAAGATGCTGAACACAACCACACTTTTTTTTTTCATTAAAAGAAAAAAGGTTTTTGTCTTTTCTCTCAAATAAACCAATCTCGATTTTTATTTTACGATTTTGCGTTGATTACTTTCCATAGAAAAGTTTATTTATAGCACCAAAAATTGTTAATACTATACAATAAAATATATCCTCAATACTAGTGTATTTTTTGATAGGGAAATGAATAGGATAGATCTATTCTTTAACATATAAACGGCTCTTTGATCAGATGTTGCTACATATACAATCGGTACGAAGGAAGCTAATATTTGCTCGGACTCAGCGTTAGCAGATACTAAAAACATTTCAAATAGTTAGAGTCTGGGATATTACGGTTAGTTGTTCAATCAACTTTGAAGTCAGTCCTATATACGTCAGTACGAATATTCAGTTTGTTTATGCTGTCACTATATTAATCACTTTGATAGGTTTATACACATATATAAAATTAAAATGTATTATTAGTGTATGTATATACTAAATATAGTTTACATGGCTCATGCCTCTTAATATAAAAACGACCACTATAAGAGTACTCCTTTCTCCTCTAGAAATGATCCCACATTAGTTAGTTGTTAAGTATACTTTTGATGTAACAGAGGAGATGTATGCATATACCAACGTCAAAAAATCACTGCGTATTCATGAATTTATAAAACACAATTACACGTTATACCTATTCTATACCTTCAGGTTAGCACTCTCCTCCTCTTTGAGGATATACTCTTTTTAAGTTCTTAAAATATCGTAAATAAGAGTAAGAAAAGACAGGATATAAAGTATTGATTGGAAGGGTAGTTGGATACGAAAAGAAGTAAAAAATTAGAGTCATGAATAAAAATAAAAGTCAAATATTCAAAAAAAAAAGGTAAAATATAAAGAAATATATCCATATATATATATATAGTTCAAATAAAAATCAATACCCAGCTACTTTTAATTTAATTATCACTTCAAATATACAAGTGTAGTAAACTTTAAAGTTTTAGATTTAAAAGAAACATTTTTATTCCAAAAGTAGTTACACTTCATATAAATATAAGTATTCATATATTCCAAAACACTCGTATCTTTTACAAAAAAACAAAATAGTACTTGGAAAATCAATAAGAAGGTTCCGTCTGTATCAGTGGTAACTAACGTGGTAAATTTGAAGCTTTATTTTTTTTAGTATTATCTATTTATTGATTTATTATTGATTAGAACTTACGCCGTTCCATATTATAGATGCTACTACCAATACTACCGCTATTACGATTCCTAGTATAATGACGTAGACTTCGACTCATACCACTGTCATGACTAAAGCCGCTGGAGCTGCCAGTACGAATTGATGCAAGAGAATTACTGTCACCACTAGAGTTACCGGAATGAATTGATACAAGAGGATTACTACCCCTACTAGAGTTACCAGAACGTAAATCATTGCTAAAACTGAATGAGCTTACTAAACTAATACTTCTTCTATTGCTTCCTACAGGACTTCTTGTGGGGCTTCCTACTAGGCTGTATGTGGGAGTTCTTGCAGGACTGTATACAGGACTATATACAGGAGGATTTATAAAGTTTAATTCAAAACTTTCTCTTTGGTTTTTGGTGGATGATCTACTACTGGAAGAACTAGAAAAATCCGAAGGACTAAAAGGATCACAACACATTGTAATTAACAGGAAAAAAAAACTGCTTGTTTGTTTGGCTATATTCTAATTATCTGGCTTGCTTAAATACTAAATAGCAGTTTCTTAGCAACATTTCACATATACAAATATATACTGGCTACGATGTTCATTTATTTACTTTTAATGTATATAACAATGCCAAAAATAGCGAGAACGATGGTTTCATAATATTTATATTAGCAATCATGTATCTTGACAATCTATTTCTTTACATGAACAAGAATATATCTTTGACATATCCAAAAAAGAAATAACAATAGCAATAAAAACAGAAACACAAAATCAATATGGTATCAAACTACCTTTCATAATATATTACAAGTAAAAAGTAATCTGTATTGACAACATTTCCTTAATAGGGCATGGATTTTAGATATGTATCATAGCTTCCATAGAATGTAAAGTTTAACATAAATAATCTAATAACCTTGTAATAGTTTGAACTTTGTTGCTATTAAAGTCTATGTATTTATTTATTAATTTATAAAAACAGATCGCAAAAATAAAACGTTGCTTTCTGTTTATACATGTATATATCTATACTAATAATAAAAAAAGAATGACAGTCATCTGATGGCTATATTAAACATTTTTCTCTATCGAACCCATAAAATAAGCCCAAATGTGCTAGCTATACAAATAAATGAACATTATATTTTATGTCAATATAAATGCAAGCATAATAGATAAATCATTAGAAATGATTTTTAAATATATGAATGGACTACATTCATATTTTTTGAGTATCGTATACTTTAATTATATCTTATATTATGACAATTATAAGAATCTTCTTAAAAAAAAAAAGAGTATTTATTCAAACATCACATATATATAATAGAAGACTATGTGTCATAAACGATAATATACGGACTCTAAACGTTTTACATGGAAAAGTTTCACAAATTATGGCTGATTTTTATCAAAGAAAAGTTTTATTAATTATATATTCAATGTCGCCTTATAGAATTAAATTTATAATGCTACTAAATAGAGCTTCTTTCCAAAGAACAATGCATGGCAATAATTGATAATGAAAAGTTCACTAATAAGCGTCACCATTGAAAAAAAATAGAGGAAAGTATGATAAAAATAGTGCTTAATTAAATTATTCTTCCAAATGAAAAATAACTCTAGTTTTTACTTACTTCTTTTTGTATTTTAAGAATTGTTCTTACGTTTACTTTTACGTTTGTTGCTACTTTTACGGTTACTATCACTGCTACTACCTTCACCATTCTCGCGAGCTAATTCTTTTTCCAAGTAATGAGAAATAATACCGCCTTCATAGTGCGATCTAGCGCCAGGATAGGAAAACCAACAACACATACTAATATAATTAATAGATGTAGTTAGTTAATTTTTTCTTTTAGAAATGGAAACCAATGCTCTTTTTATATCTTTATTTTTAAATCTACATATTTCAAGTAACAACATTTTGCTTAATAGTGTATTGAAATAGAACCACTTTATATTTAGTTTTAGATATATCCAAATAAGCATTTGTGAAAAAAGGGTCGTTTTGTTTGGTGTTAAAAGAAATCTTGATGTTCCATTATTAAATAAGAGCTAAATTAAAAAAGGAGACCCTATTTAAAACAGAAAAAAAACAATATCTTTGTATTTGATATATCAATTACAAGAAGTATAGCATAGTTAATAGTTCTGGGCAAGCTATCTAAACATAGAACAAAACAGAAAACTTATGTTTCCTCATCTAACCTATTCTAGTGCTCAGGTTTATAAAATAATAATGCTCATTATATATATCAGTTATTTGTCAGGTTTTTACATAATCAAAACGACTTGTGATTTTCCCATTTCTTTTTGATAAAAAATATTATGATATTCTAAATGTAATGCTGATGAGAAAAACATCAACCATCAAAATATTATAAATATCATTGTTATTAAAACATAATAGTTCCTCGTTGGATATCTAAACTCTCGACATCTTTTTTATTTTTTTGAAAAAAAAAGAATAAGCGCTACAAAAAAAGTTAATACTAAATTGCCCCCACGCTGGATTGAACAACGGACCTCTTGTTTACAAGACAAGCGCTCTACCACTGAGCTATAGGGGCCTGGTGACTGTTTTAAATGTTTTTTATATAAAATTAAATTTGTCACGTGATATTCTGGGTATTGCGCGATCCGGAGTACCGGAGTACCGGATAATTTGACTTTGTTTTCCTATTTGTGATTTTGGTTTCTTGGTCCGGTAGTTAAATTACTTTGGTGTTTTCAGAGTAGAATAGATACATCTTTTGTGGTTCATTTTAAATGTACCCTTTTAATTGCTTTGACAAATACAGAAAATGTATATTCTGCTACTTAGTGTTTCTAACCAGATTAATGTAAAGCATTGCTATTTATGTATTAAAGAGTTTAATTATAACCAAGTATTTAAATTGAAAGGCTTTACATGAGTTTAGTATATATTTCTTGTAACAAAAAATATCTTTTAGTAATTCGTAATATATTTACACTGCATTCTCTTTTTTTTTAAACTTTTGATAAATATACTATAATGTATTTTTAACGATAAAGTTCTCGGTCTAGGAAAAATAAATTTGAGTGGCTGGACTAGAAGAATAGCTTTATTTTTTTTTCAAAACCATTGTTTTGAATTTAAATATTTATTACAATCGTTTGTCTGAACAGTGGATGAATGAATAAATTACGATGGTTAAACTACTGAAATAAAGGCAACATAGTAATAAACTATTAATACAATTGATTATGTAAACATGTAGTACGATTATAGTCATGTAACACCGATATATGAAATCGCTCTTGAATTAGTAATAAGATCTATAACTGACACATCCTTTCTAATAGTTATATTTATTCCCATAAAAAAAGATCTATATTACTAATACATCTAAGCCTTAATATACAAAGACAAATCAAAAGCCAAAAGCCAAATATAGTACAACATGTATCATATAAGAAATGGCTGGATTCTGAATATACATATGTAAATAGTAACACACTTTCCGTAATTTAACTCTATTCACTTTGATTCGATCTTATCTTTGTTTTATATCACTATTCCCTTTGTATGTACGTGTTTTATTGTTGTTATTATATTTTAGAACATCCACTCTAAACCATGTTAAGAGCCTTCAAAAGACCCTCACTTGCTCTAGTCACTTGTTTAAAGTTGTGTTCAAAGCCGTCATCACCTCCATAATAAGGATCTTCAATAATAAGCTCGCCCTGAGGATCATATTCACCAAAAAGCTTAACAACAGCTTTACTTCCATTAGGTGCCATACTCTATATTATAGTGAAAACAAATCAATGTTATTATCATTGACATGCTCGGAATATTTATGTATTAGTCACCTTTATTTATTACCTTCAAATCACTCAAGTTGGATTCATCCATGCAAAGAACATAATCAAATTCATCAAAATCTTTTTTAGAAACCTAGGAATATATCTCTTCTTAATTTGGATTCACTTGGTATGGTAAATAAGATCAAATATTTTACCTTTCTTGCACGGTGATTGACAGGTACACCATGTGATTTACAAGTAGTAGAACTGCGATTATCGGGTAAATTTCCAACCTAGAGAT
>VCJD01001142.1:965-12143 GCA_024140245.1 Backusella tuberculispora | reverse complement strand
TTATTCTCTTTTTTTTTTTTTTTATCCAAAAATATCTATTTTCTATCATAGTTTAAGCGACAACTTACATGGTAGGAGGCTGTACCAGCAGAATCAATCTTACCAAAACGGTCTTCCAAGTTGTTTTTCTTTACAGTGTGAACAAACACGGCTTCAGCCATGGGAGATCTGCAAATGTTGCCTAACATAAGAATGGTAGTAATGAGCATTTTTTTTTACGTGTATAATAATATTTACTTACCAAGGCAGACAAAAAGAACATTAATACCGCCAGTAGACATTTTTCAAGTAATAATAATGAAAGAGTTAAACAACACAAAAGTATGATGTTCACGACTTTTATAGCAAAGTCAACGCGGAGTGTGAAACGACCAGTCACATTTGGTGAACGGTATTTTATACTTATTTTATCAGACGGTTCATGCACATGTTCAAATTCATTTGACGAGCACAACTTCTTGTATCAAAACCATACATATAAATATAAATCAATGGTGGTATTGATCAAGTAACACAAGAGCCATTTATTGTCTATCTATCGACTGGTATTTAGATGTAATAATAGGGTTTATTATCAATATCATTTTACTCGTATTTTTTTTTTTGCGTTCAAACCCAAACCCTAGATAATTATTTTGAGAGAGTACATAGCACAAAAAATCAGTTCATAAAAAATAGAAAAGAAAAAGAACAGCCATTGTATTTTTTTAATATTAATAGCAGAGATAGAACATAAGAATGAAAAAAAGAAAAGGGAAGACGTTGACTTGATAAAGATAACATATAAGGTAATTCTTTAAAACCTTTTGTGACGTGAGTTGATCACATTTTGTTTTTGGGTTTTTTTCTAAATTTTTAAGTTTTCTCTAACTTTCTTTTTCTTTTTAAAAAAAAAAACCTTAAAAATGGGACTTATGGATGAGATTAAATCGCGTAACTTTTCGCTCTATGCTCAATGGTAACAGAAACAAGTGTTAAAAAGAAGAAAAAGTTATTTACTTGACCACTCGTTATTTATAGGTTAGGAGTGGTTTCTATTATCCGTAAGTAAAAGTCTTTTTTCTTTTATATATGTAGAAAGAAGGAGAATAAAAATAAGAAAGAAAAAGACTTGATAACCACCAGAGAATAGTATTGATTGTACTTGGAGCTGTTTGTCTTATGAGTAATATTGTATTTGCTATTGTCGGATGGTAACGCTATGATAATATATGTATATATATATATATATATATAAAATAGAGGAATAAAAAGGGAGTGATGAGTATTCATGTATTCTCATTTTATATATAAAGGGTGATTGCATTCATTTTGGTATTTGTAGAAGTACCTCTTTGTACAAAGGTAAATATATATAATAAAAATGACCATGGTCATAATGGTCATATTGGTAACAATGATAAAATGAATAATAATAACAATTCTATTTCTAGTTTTGTCCTACCAGTCCAAAATTGTAAGCGCTATTATCGTTTGGAAGTTTTTAAAAAGAGAAGAGTTATTAACACTTGATTTTGTAGCGATGGCTTTGTATCAAAATTTGAAAATTCTTATGTTCGCGGAGGAGGATATTTAATGTAAAGTCAAGGGTTTATTTTGTAACATTTATGGATAGTGATAATGATGTCTTATGTAATATATTTCTCTCTTGTGTCTTTAGTTTCGCTATTGTGATGTTTTTGTCAACAAAAATCAATACAACATTGCTTATTATTCCAGCAGTAACATTACTGCTAACTTTTATATGTTACGGTAAGTAATATAATGGTGTGATATGAATAAAAATAATGGATACGGTTTAAAATAGCAGTAGATGGCATAAGTTGAAAAATATGATTGTAAATAATCTAATCCGTATATATATAGTGATCGCTGGTGTCAAAAAGCAGCCTCATGCCAGTACAAAGATCTTGGGTGGTACTGGTGTTGACAATGTCGTTTAATAGTGTAGATTTTACATTAAATAATTTTTATCATACATACATATATAAAATAACCAATAATCTATAAATATTTAAAATACCAAATTCTTGGATCAGGTATTGTGCAACTTGATCAAGGTTGTTTTATTTTATCCTGTTTTTTAGGGAAGAGGAAAGGGGAGAAAAATATTTTGATTAGTTAGTTGGTTTGATATTATTGTGCCAATCCATTTATTTGACATCTTAAACACGAGATGTAGAGAGTTCCTTTTTTTTTTTTTAATCTCGTCAAGGGGTCATTTATCCCAACAGGATTTCGCCCAGTTAAGTTACTAAAAAGGTATTTGGAACTTTTTTTTTGGAAGGGATACTCATCTTTTGATTCTGATTTGTTATTAAATATAACATTTACTCTGATTCGTGCTACTTCTCTGGATGGATATTTCACTCTTTTCAAAGCTCGGAAATTAGCAAACCAAAATAGACGAAATAAAAAGGGAAGAACTAAAGTGTTATTGTTTACCAACATCTATTTCTTCTATTAAAACTTTAACACTACTCGCTGCTATCTTAGGAGGCCTCCTTGTCATTTATTTGCATGTAGGATTGTTTTCTCGTTTTAAAAAATAAAATAAAAGCTATGTTTTATATATTGTTTACACTTTATATTCGACTAAAAAAAAAGGTGTCTGGTGACATCAAACCATTTTATTGTTGATGTTATTTCTCCTTTTTTTTTAAAAAAAAAAGAAAAGTAAAAGAAATAAAAAAAACAGAGGACGTTGATAAATCAACAATAAAAAAAACCTTTTTTATTTTCTTTCTTTTTGGTATTGCGTTTTATAAGTTTAGAAATAATCATGGTTACATGTCTTCAAACTGGCGCGTCAACTCCTCCAACTCATCCTTTGTCTTCTTATATTTTTCACTCAGATCTTCATGTAACTGTTCCTTGTCAGCCAATTCCTTTTCGAGATCCTGGACTCTCTTTTCAGCCTCTTCAGCTTTTAAATCTGCATTGTTCAAGCTTTTTTTTTTAAAACGGATAAATAAAAATAATAGACGGTTAAAACAAGCCAAAATAAAAACAAATAATAATAAAAATAAACAAAAAAGATGAAACTCATCTCCTTCAACCCCTTTTTTCCCCCCTTTTCAACTCTAAGAAAGAAAGAAAGAAAGAAGTACTTACTCTGCTGTAGTAGTCTGTAGCTTGGAGTCTGTCTTTTCGACTTTTAACTCCAGATTTTTTACGCGAGTTTGGAGAGAGATTATTTCATGGTCCTTTGCAGTATGTTCAAGCTCTTGTTGCTTGATTTTTTCTTCATATTCTTGAGCAAGTGCGTTGGATGCCTCGGTTTCAGCACGAAGACTAGTGAGTTTCTATAATATAATATGGTGTTAAATATCAGTCTGTAATAGTGATAATATAATCCTTTTACCTCCTTGAATTTTTCCATTGGTATATATGTATATTTTTTTTTTAAAAAAAAAAGATAGAGGGAAGAAAGAAAAGAAAAGAAAAGAAGAAAAGTGAAAATAAAAATAAATCAAGTAAAAAAAAAAAGAGCGATTATGTAGGATATCCAATCAAGTTTCATTAGTCTCGTTTTGTATGCACAAGCTTTGACTCAGTTCATTTCATAGTTTCTTCTTCTTTTTTCTTAATAAAAGTCTCTCATCTCTTTCATTTTATTTTATACATTTTTTATTTTTAAGTATCTTTTTGTATCAATTGATACACTTGTATAAATACATTTATATCTTCCAAAAAAAAATTTAAAAATAAAAAGTGACATTTATGCAAATAGAACGTGTTTTCTCTCGTGCCAAATTTCAATGGTTACACTTTAAATGCTTCATATGTCTCATGGAGATTACCGTAAATACATCTTACCTCTATTGCGTACACTCTAATAATACTACTAAGCTGATTTCAATGTATAGCTCTCTTGTTTTGTTATCACACAAGTTACGCTTATTAAATAATTGAGATGTAATTAGTCTTATGGAGTGAAAGAGTCTGAACTATTACTATAATATACATGGGTATTCTCTTACTTGTAATATACAAAAGCTCATTAGAATAATGTATATATATATTTGCATAGATGTTTGAATTTCATTAAGTTGTTGTTATATAATCCCCTTGAAGCTGTCTTCGAAAAATGCTCGAGGTTTTATTTTCTCAGCTTTTTTTTTATAGTCCAACTTTATGGTTCAGCTTATAACGAAATATACTCAGTCCTTTAAAAAGATCACCAAGTCTATACGTATGGTATAACCGCTTCCTTTTATATTCTATATATTCCTTATGTTGACAACAGTAATATCGATCTTTTTATATACCAAAAAGTAATATCACAATATATATATAAACCATTCTTGTATTATATAAAGAAAATTACTTTTTCACTATGGACTTTGGTTTAGTTGTATATTATATATATTAGTAGAAATTAGATGCGGAATTTTAAGCAGATAGGATCTAATTTTTTTGAAGAATATCAATAATTGATATAAACCTCATTAAAGTCATGTATCCAACTCCTCAACTACGATCATCATAAAAAACTAAGTTTTGACGGGGAAGAAAAAAAAAGTCGATCCTTTTTAGAGTGTCCCAAAGGTACCAAGTTTAAAAACAATGAGTTTAGAAAAGTATTTTGGCAGTAATACTATGGTTATCTTTATAAATATGATACTTGAAGTCTACCATGAGATGATACTTACACTAGCAGACAGAGAAGCCGACAATGCTACGCTTATGAGAAGAAATAAGAGATTTGAAATAAGCCACACTGTTTAGCTAAAATGCAACTAAGAAGAAGGACATGGGAGAGAGTTTTTTTTTAAGCTGAGATCTGGAAGTCTTCAGAGCAAAGCAATAAAAAAAGATTTTGTATCTTATTTTATATACATAAGCTATATGAAATGAGCTTCTCATTTATTTAATCAGTGAAGATATTCTTTGAGTGCGCTCTAGTATAACTTTGTGCATCTTATTTAAGTATTCCTTTCAATAAATTAAGTAGATAAGTAAATAAATAAAATATCGTCTTTTTTTATTTGTTTATATCGTTTGGTGCATGATAAAACGGCGCCTAACAAAGCTAATGCATCAATTCATTTTAGTGGATCATTTAATTTCATATAATGATTTTTAAAATACATTATATTTATTTATATATATCAAAAATAAATAAATAAATATATAACAATGGGTATATATATCATTGTATATATATGGATTCATCTTTTTTTTTTTAAGCAGAAAAGGGGAGGAGGTTATATATCGTGTTTCGAACATAAAGAAATATCATCATCGTCATCTTCCGGTTCAATAAAATAACGTTTTACAATTTCCAAAGGAATGATGACACACTGTCTTAAATCCCAATACTTTAAATGTATATCACAAGGTAATATAAGATCTGTTTCCAATGGCTTCACAAGCGAAGGATGCTCGTAGGTTTCAAGTTGTGACCGAGAATCATCAGGATAAAGTGTAAGGCTATTCATTGTTGCTACTGTTGTTTTTAAACCATTATTATGATTGTTATTATTGCTGTTAATGTGACTCATATCGATAATAATCAATTCTTGTTGTTGTTGTTGTTCGTTTTGTGTCTGTTCATCTTTTTGATGCATTATATTTTGTTGAGGGGTAGGAATTAATTCAGATGGAACAATTGATTCTCTCACTGAACTATTATTATTGTTATTATTATTTTCATTAGATTGTGATGCATAGCGTCCACACTCCCACCATTCTTTGATATATGAGAATTTCCATACATCATCAATGACTTGCCACCAAGACAAATGATTTTTTGATGTTGTCGTGGGTACTATTGATCTTCTACTCATTCTTCTGCTACTCATTCTTGCTGTTTCCGTTGGTGACGTTGGTGAACTGTTGAATTTGCCAACATAAGGATGTTTACTTCTACATCGGAATAGGCGGTTCAGTTTGACTTTGGCCCAGAAGGTAAAGACGATCAACGGTAAGAGCGCGGTTGCTGCAGGTAAAATACCTTTGAGATACAGGAGTCCTACCATAGTAAATTGAAAAATCAATAGCCCATCCGAAGTGTATCGTACCATTCGACGGTAATGACGAGACCCACCGGTCTCGTAACGTCTGATATAACAATACATAAATTGATGTCGATACACCAATAAAGCAAACGCGAAATAAAATAGTGCAAAGATAAGAATCAATGGTTGGATGACGGAATAGGTGACTGTGATCACAAGTATCAATATATGATTTGGGTAGTAGTAATAGTAAGGGAAAGACCAAGGTAAAGTGCGCTGCATACGCATTCGTGGTGTACATGAAATAAACGGTAATGTGAGGATATAGTGACCAAATAGTTGTGATCCCAATTGAATCAGTTCCATTGCATGTGTCGTTGAGTTGAATAGTACATAGTTTAGAAAGAAATTGGCTCCTTGAGGTAATGAATTGGCAAGAAGCTGGATAAGCATTGTGGGTTCATATAATACATCCAGCATGGTTGTAAGAAATGTGGTGCCTAACAGAAATACGATGAGTACGTTAAAAATCGCAAAGTGGTAGTATCGTCCTAGAACAGTATCTTCTAAATCGGAATAGGATACAAAATCTTGTTGTCTTGATATCTCTATATAAATAAATATATCTCTATATTAATAATGTTTTGAATAAGTATGCACATGTCTTTATATATATTACCTTGTAATATCCAAGGCAAAAGACTCATAAATAATGTTACAAGTAAAGTAGGCAATATATTCTGTATAAATGATCTTACAACAAGTGAAGAGGCCAAAAAATAACGAAGAAAAGAAAAATGTTGAGATAAAGATTGAATCGAACTTAGGCCGAGTATAAAAGTGATCGGAAATAACCAAAAGATAGTCAACGTCCTTGTAAAATAATAATAATAATAATAGAAAATGATTAATAAGAATAAGTTTATAGTATGAAAGATTTCTAACTTAAGATTACCAAACTGCGGCAAATACAATCCAATGTCTAAACTTGCCCATAATTTTATCCTTTCTTCCTCTTCTTAATAAACTTCTCCATAACAAATCTCTAGGTTCAGGTGCCATTCTTGTAGTAAAAACGCCTGGTTTCCAAGAAGTTACTATCTGCGCACATATCTGGGCAGAATGAGCAGATCTAGATACATTTTTTTTCTTTCTAAGAGTCTTTTTTTTTTTTTATATACACATACAGATGCTATAATACTTACTTGAAAGTAACAAAAGCAGCACCTGTTGGCATATAATATTCTGGTGATTTATTCGTATCTCTTAACTTGATAATTTCCTTATCAGTCTCTTCCAACTCCAAAATGATTTTCTGTATTTCTTTTTTTTCAATCAATGCTTTACTCTCCAAATGCTGATCGTCATAATGCTGATTAGATGAGAGCCATGAAATCCATCTATTATAACCATTATTCGTATAATTTCCTTCTTCTTCTTCTTGTTGATGTTTTCCTTTCTTTATCGATCTTCTCCTTGCCATTTCGATCAATTCAATTTCAAGATGATCCAGTTGTTTCGCACGTTTCTTTAATACCATATCCAATTTCTGAATGACCTTATTAGAAACAATTACTACTGATTCTACAGTACCGACTTGAGCCCGCTCAAAATGATGTTGAAGCGAGACTGGGTTTCGTAAATGAGGTGGTACATGTGTAAGTAAAATCGATCGTTCGTGTAGTAATGGGGCTGATGGTATAATATCTTGCTGATAATCTTCCTGGTACTTTTGTAAGAGATCGATATGATGGATATGATTCACAAACAAAAGCCAGAGCCATATCAAGCTAATGGCATAAATAAAAAATACATGAGTCCAAAGAATCGAGTGTTTATTCGGTACGTTTGCAATTGAAAGATAGTATAATGTTGAATTTGAACGGAAATGATCAATCACCATATCTGAATCAGTATATGAGGCAGTGATTTTTCTTGAGAATGTGGTATTGATGGATAAACTAACGGATTCGTTTTTGGCGGCTTGAAATTCATCATTCATATCGGAAGCGTTCATAGTGCCTCCACCCGTCCAATGAAGTACTAGTAAGATAGGACAGATAACAATGGCTAAAAAAGTAAGAAAATGAACTACCATTCGTAAAAATCGTATATGCATTGTTGCATCTAATCCGACTTTTTTGATAATATAATCTTCTTGAAGATGAAACGTTGAAGTTAACCATGAAAATATATGTTTTGGTCGTTTCGGAACTGGATTTCTGTTTTGGTTTAAGAAGGAATTAATAATAAAAACAAAAATGAATAAGATGGACGAGATAGTGGTATTATTTACTTTTGTAAAAGTGTACGTGGTGAATATAAACACTCGACTGATTCTGATCTTCTTAATATTTCAAAGCCTATTATACAAACTGCAGAAATGGCGCTCGAGATACCAAAAGTGGTCGATAGGCCTAAAAACGTGGGCACATAATATGCTGTTTCTATGGTTGCCATTTATTATATTTAATTAGCTTTTTTTTTTCTTCAAAAAAAAAAGCTATAATTGTATATATTTAATAATTAAAGACAGGAAGTAAAGAAGTAAATAAAGCGTGAATGAAAAAAAAAGAGGAGGAAAAATAAAACAAAAGAAAGGAACGAAAGAAAGATTTAATATATCGCTCAATCAATAAATATAAATAAATATATATATATAAACTATTTCTAATAGTTTGTTATGAATCGAACTAATATTAGGAGCAAAATAATAATAATAATAAATAAAAAGAAAGAGATTGAAGAGAGAGAGAAAGAAAGATCCAGAAAAAAAGGGGAAGTTAAATAATAAAGGCGAATAAATATAGTCTTTTTCAAAGGGGAATATACAGGAGGTTCCTTTTTTTTCCCTTTTTTCTTCTTTATTTTATCACACTCACAAATGGAATGTGTTGTTTAGTTTTGGTCCAAGTCATACAGATATGTTTATACGCGGTAATAGCAATTGTTTATCTTGTACCTTTTTTTTTGACGTTTTGTGTTAATAAATATACATATATAGAAAGTTAGCAAAGATTTATGCTTAATAAATTATATATATTATTCACTTCATCAATATCAGTCGATTTTTTTTTCATTTACTACTATCACTAATATTTTGTTTACTATATCAACCCTTACACTCGTTTTTATTTTATTTCGAGAAGTGTTAAGCATCTTTATAACTATATATATGTTTATTGTTTATTTTATACAGGGTCTTTTAGTCAAGAAAGGGGCAAGGCGGGTAGTTAATGATGATCATCATTGTTAGTGGCAAAAAAGTCATAGTCTTGGTACCACGTTTTTCCTTCCAAAATAAGTAGAGGGAAGAATTTTTTTTTTATACAGAATTCAACTTTTTTTTCTTGTAGTACTATTCTAACTTTAGTGCTCACTGACTTTACCCTGACTTGTTATGCTCTCTCTTTTACTTAGATGAAACAACTTTTTCTTATGTATGACAAATCAAGTCCAAACGTACTATGATAAGGCGATTTGAATCAGGAAGTTTTTAGAAGAGATGAAAACAAAAAAATTTGGGTCAAGCCTTTATTAATAGATTCTTTTATATATAAAAAAAATGCATTTATTTTAGCTAGTAACAATAATATGAATAAGAATAAGCTTCACGTATCATCGATATAGAAATAGCTATATTAAATATCACTTTTATAACTACACAAGATAACAAATGCACTTAAAAAGGATATGTAGCTTGATCTTCTTCACATTACGATCGTTACAAAAAAGGAAGGTGACACAAAATAACACATTAGCATCAGACCGAAAACTCAAAACAGAAAGCGTCCAACCTCTGTTGATGAATTTATAGTATGAAGTGGATATAAATATATTTCATTTCGTTTTACTAATTATAAGCAGCCAGTAAATATAGATGTAAAGATACAAAGAAAGAAAATAAAAAAAAGTAGAAGAGTTTTTAAAACTTCCTTACTGAGACAGAGTAAACAATAGCATCAAAAAAGTGTATAACGTCAGTCTGTTTTATTTTTAAATGCGCAAATCATTACATCATTATACTTTTCCCTTTTTTTATTGTTATTTGTTATTATAAAAATTATTGTATGTATGTTGTTTTGGTAAATATTATTTTAAAAATTTAGAAGAAAATATAAGTAAAGATAAAGACCAAAGCAGCAACGCCAAGTACAACTTGGGGAGGATAACCTTCGGTCGGACGAGGTTTTTCCAAAGCCGCCAAGTGTTGATGTACAGCGTCAAGAGGTTGAACAGTAGATGCCAATTTTCTACCGCCTGGTGTGGTTGTTGTATTACGCGAACGAAGTGTTTGTTCTTCCTGTCGAAGCTCTTCTAATTGCTTTTGAAGTCTCTTGATGGTTTCATTAGCTGCTTTTAATTCAGCGACGGTTTCTGTGTTTTCTACAGCAGAAGTGACAGGAGCAACAGCAGCAGCAGTAGTGGTTTTGTTTTCGTCAACAACAATGCTTCTGCTTCTGGGAGCAGGTACAGGTGGTGGAACAGGTGATTTTTGTACATCCAACGCTGGATTTGTTATTGTTGTTGTGGTGGGGTTGGTAGCGGTGGTGGTCAATTTTGGAGAAGGAATTTCGTTTATAATAGACTTTTCAAAAGAAGAAGTTGATGTGGTTGTCTCGGGCACTGGGGCTGGAACAGGAGCAGGCGCAGGAGCGGGTGCGGGAATTGGAGCAGTAACAGCTGGAGCAGGTGGAAGATCGGGAACAGCAGTCAGAGGAACTGCGGAATGAACTTGAGGACTCTAGAGATAATAATAATAATAATGATAAAGGTTTTAATAAAATGATGGCATTTCACTTGTAATGTAATGTAATCTCTCTCTCGCTATCCCATTTCCCCTCTCCTTAATTAATAAAATAATATTAAATGACATACTCCTTGTGAGGCGGATTGATCTTCCTCTTCATTGGCTGGCAAAAAGGCGCATTTAATTTTGTGTTGGTGCATCTTTTCTCTTTCTTCAGTTTCAACATGTGCCCACTAAGATAATAGTAATAATATACAATGAATGGTTGTCAGTCGTGTTTTATTCTTTTCATCCAATTTATTACCTAGTATACTAACCATGCTAGTAATATCTAATTGCTCCAAAGCTTCGCTAATAGGTGCGGTTTGGACAAGGAACTTATCTTTACATTTGTAATCTTCGGCAGGTTCTTCTTTAAATGCTTGCAAGATGACTTATTTTATACAAATTGTGAATGAGTTCATA
>VCJD01001126.1:0-12138 GCA_024140245.1 Backusella tuberculispora | reverse complement strand
GTTAGCTTATTTAGGATCTAGTCATACTTCTGGATGGACGATATCATTGACCCTGCTTTAAACTCAAACGATATTTATTAATGGTTAATTTCGCACTGCATACGATGAATGCCAAGAATATAAGGGTTATCTAGCGTTTCCACTGTAGGCTATCTTTGAAGAGCTTTGTTTTGTATTTATTTTGAAGAGATAATGCACTTCTTCGACCCAGCACGTCCTGATAATAACAATAATAATAATAAATGACTCATTTTCATTAGGCTTATTTTTATGGTATTCATTTGGGTTGACTCGGCTTGATTTATTTTCTCATTTTCGAAAAAAGATATCCCACACTTCCAAGACTGTCCCATTTTCATTGGGCTGACCCATATTTGATAGATTACCCCAATTTCGCAAATGTGTCTCATTTTATTTCTTGTGTTCCAAAAAATCGATGGTGTCCTAAATTAGGCAATGTGTCCCATTTTCATTTGACCTGTCCCAAAATAATTTCAAACACTGTAATGTGAAGTTTTTATTGGAAGCGAAAAAGAACGCCCTGACCGAGGATAAATATATAACCGAGTAGACTTTATGCAAATCTAATGAAAAGTTGCTATTTTAATGCAAGCTTTAATTTATGCACCTTTCAAGTGAAATAAAAAAAACATTCAGCACATAATCTTAAAGATTATTGTTTTGGTGAATGGATGTGTATTTTTAGAGTTTCCTTTTTTTTTTTACGTTAAAATAAATAACCAAATCCTTCAGTCAAATTAAATAGGCTTGTTTTGGTTTGTGCTTTTGTTTGTTTTATACAAATCAAACTACTAACTATACTAAAACTAATGATTACGAAAAATATTCCATTTCATAAATACATTATACTAAAACAAATGTATTGTAACTAGGAAGTGTAAAAAAATAAAGAAGAAAAAAAAGATACTGCAGCTGGATTTTAGTGCATCAAGTAAGTCTTGCCATTTATATCTGTTCATCCTCTTTTCGACATTAAAGTATAAACATTATATCACATTCATACTGCACATCGATTAAATATTAAAGTCGTTATATATATATTTCTCTTTAAGAAAGCTATCAATCTTTAAAGCAAAGGATATATAAGTGCTATTTATTCAAACCTGTTTACATTTAAAGGGGAATACTTCATATATATTTCTTGTGTTTAGCATTTTTGACTTGAAATATGAGATTCACTCCAAATATACCACTCAATATAGTTCGATCCAATAACATAAGAATGGTATTCTATATAATTCTTAGATGGTAATAAAGGGGTTTAAGAAATTATGTCACTCTTTTATTTTGGATCAGGTTTTTTTTTTTTATTCCTTTTTCTTGTTAAACCTGTAATCATGTTAAAAGTTTAATCAATTTATGTACTACCTGATAGAAAAAAGTGATGTCAAAAACAAATAAAGAAGAAATGAATCAATGTTTTTTTTATTTTATAACTGAAATCTGTTTCTTTTATATCTTTTGTATCTTTTTCTTCTTCCAACCCTTTCTTTTTTTAAAAAATCAGAGTAAAGTAGTGGTCATCCATTTGTCTTGTAATCACTTTTGTCCTCTCCGAGATTATACTATTTAAGGAGAAAGGGTGACTGTTTGTGTAAACCAGGCAATTTTTTGTTTTATTTTTTATATTTTATCTTTTTCCTAATCTCTTTTTTCTTTTTCTCTATTCAATATATTATTAAGTTATTTTTAATTACTTTGGTATGGTGGATCAATTCCCGGTAAACTCGGGAAATGTACCTCCCCCTTCACAGTCATCAAATCTCCTAATTAATCAATTCAATCAGTTTCAAAGTCAGAAACGTAAAACTAAAGAGTCACGATCTGTACCAAAAGTAATGATATAGAAAAGTAAATCATACTATTAAGAAAATAAAAATAAAAAGTAGAAGTAAAATGATCGTTATTGTTTATCAACCGTTCTTCATTTTTTTTTCGCTGTTAATAAAAATAAAAATAAAAAAAAGTTAAAATTAGACAGGATACTTGGAAATACTACAACTTCTTCCAACGTCCTAGCAACAGCACCCAGTTTAGATTTGATTGCTTATGCCGCGGGAGCAGTAGTTGTACTGTACAATCAGAAACGAAATAAACAAGTTGGATTTCTTTACCTTCCATCCTCATCATCTTCATATTCCACCAATAACGTATCACCACCAACATCGGCCTTACCACTTGTATCACCCCTCGGTAGTGGTAATGAACTCCTGGCATCAAACCCTGCTATTCCTGAAGACGAAAAAAAACACACACCAGCAAGCACTCGAGCAAAACCAATCAGCTGTCTAATATTTTCGCCTGATGGGAAATATTTAGCTGCAGGAGAAGTAAGGCTTAAATCACTAAAAAAAATGCTTTTCAATAATAATTCATTTTATTTATTTACTTTTACTAGATGGGGCACCAGCCACGTATTTTTATTTGGGATGTCAAAGAAAGAAGTTTAATAAAAGAATTTAAATCACATAAATTTGGTGTACTTTCTTTATGCTTTTCACCGAATATGAGATATTTGGTGTCAGTTGGCTTTCAGGTACCTTCTTCTACTTAAGAAAAGTATAATTTTTTATTGTATTAATTAAAATCTGATTTCGCAGCATGATGGGTATCTTATTTTATGGGACTGGAAAAAAGGAGTGGAACTTGCGAGTAATAGAGTCACAAGTCGTGTTAATGCTTTGGGTTTTTCCAAAGATGGCTCTTATTTTGTTACGGCTGGTTTAAGACATGTCAAATTTTGGTATTTAAATTCAAATGGACGCCTTCCAAAACGTGTAAGCAGATCCTAACGCAAAAAAAAAGTTAGAGGAAACTTTATTAATTAAGAGATATAGGGCAGTTCAAGAGAAACTCAAGTATTAGACGGAAGATCATGTTTATTAGGTGCTTTAAGAGATGCTAATTTTGTTGACATGGTCTGTGATCAAACCAATACTGGGTACACCTATTTTATCACAGAGCATGGTATTTTATGCGCTTTTAAAGAAGGAAGAGTCATAGATAAATGGGTTGATCTTCAGGTATTTTTATAAATAAATAAAAACATGTATTTATTTATTTTGTTTATTTGTTTGTTATGGTATTATCCTAATGTTTATTTTATATAGGTAAAGAGTGCATATTCAATTGCAATATCGTCAAAATACATTATATGCAGTTGTACAGAGGGAATTATTCGGTATAAATTGAATTATTCTACAAATAATTTCGTTTCATACCACTTTTGACTTACAGTCTGTTATTAGATTATTTGAGCCAGTAAGTCTGAAATATATCTGTATATTACCAAAGCCCCATCCATTAGGAGTTGATGTGAGCTTGATCACATCACCGGATATGCTAAAAGTGGCAGATGACACTTGCTATCCTAATGTCACAGCACTAGCGTATGACGAACGATCACAAAGAATCACAGCTGTTTATTCTGATAGAAGTCTTTATGTATGGGATATTCGAGATTTAGATAAAGTTGTAAAATACAGAAGTTTTTTGTTTCATAGTGATTGCGTTTGGGGAATAGAGGTAAAATGTAAAAAGATGATAAGGAAAGTTTCAATTCACAAATAATGTTAATTAATACATACAAATCCAAAACAGGCCTGTCCAAATGTAAAATCAGAAGAAACTACCATTCCTTCCAATTCTTTCGCCAGTTTCTCAGCAGATGGTACTGTACGCATTTGGAATTTGGAGCACTTGACCACTTCTTTGTCAAGTACAATAAAAAAATCTGGCGTCATGTCGCCAAGTTCAAGTACAACAACCTATCGTAAGAATATTTATTCAAGAGAACTTGTAAAAATGCTCTATGTGGATCCTGACGCAGCAGAATTTGTAAAACTTAAACGAGATATAGGTAAAACAAAGGGGTTTGCTTCATATTTTAATGAAAAAATAAAAATAAAAACAATATCATTTTTTTTTTGCTTGTTTATTTATTTATCCTTCTATTTTCTTCAAAAAAAGATCCAACTGACGAGAATTATACGGATTTTGGTATTCGTTCACTTAAAATGAGCTCTGATGGTAAACTTATGGCAACAGGAGATCGCAATGGTAATCTACGTGTTCACAATACAGCACAATGGGAACAGCTAACATATCAAGAAGCACATGATTCTGAGATTCTATCGATCGATATGACCTGTAGACCAGGTAATAATTGAAAACATTTGTGGTGATCACTTTCTTTCTTACTGATTATGTTTCTCAATGGTTTAGATCATCCTTGTCTTATTGCAACAGCAAGTCGCGATCGACTTTTACATATCTTTAACATCAAGTCAAATTATCAATTAGTTCAAAGCTTGGATGATCATTCTTCTTCTATTACTGCTGTAAAGTTTTCGGAGGATGCATCTCATTTAATCAGCTGCGGTGCAGATAAGGGTATTATATTTCGTCAACAATCTCATCCAATAACTCCATTCAATCACACAGCACCTCGTCCGTATACAACCTATCATAATTATTCAGGTCGAAGTACGGTATTTGGTATGGCACTCGATAAAGAAGAGCGATTCATCGCCACTACCACGGGTGAGCGACGTCTGTATGTGATGAGCGTAGCTTCAGGAAAACCGTTTCGCGTATGCAAACCTGAAACGTCGGATGAAGTTGGAAAATTGGCCGAGCATTTGGGCGGTAGTCTTATCAGTATAGACCTAGATCCATTTTCAGGTACCTATGCAGTAACAAGTGGTACAGATCGATCCATTCGTATTTTTGATCTGACAAACAGCTGCTGCATTGAAAAGGTATCTGCTCACGCGGAGACAATTACTAGTGTTAAATTTGTGAAGACAGGGTTGCGTGGTCTGAGGGTTATCAGTACAAGCTCTGACGGTACCATTTTTGTGTGGCAAGTTAGTGACGAATTGGCTTCAAAAATGTATACAAGAGCAGGGTTCAGAACTACTGAAGAAAATGAACAAAACCTACTCAAACAGCATCGTACTAGACGTGTTTCTACAACATCGGCTGTTAGACCTACAGCAAGTATATCGCAAATGGTGAGACAAGGTGAACGTCGAACATTTTCCACATTATCACCGGCTGAACAGAAATATGATGATGTTTATAGAAAAATAAATAGCTATCGTAGAAATAAAAGTGAGCAAAAGATACCCGAATATACATCCACCTCTCCACCAGCCCCATCCAAATTATATGATAGATCACCAACGCGAGGAAATTTCTTAAAGAGAGATAACCGTCTTACTTTGCAGCAAAATGAACAAAGTGAACGGATTTCAGCCAAGCAAGGACGAGTTCTTCAAATAGGCACTGGAAAGGAAAGGAAAACGAATCAACTTTCACCCATTTCCCCGCGTCCTTCTTCGCAACCTCCATCTGGTGGTCGCACCAATTCTGTTCTTCGTCGTGCCTTATCAAGAGATGCATTGAGACGCGATGAACCGAAGCAAACATTAAAATCTCATGATCAAAATGACAGTACATTAAAACGAAATGATCATCCTATAAATTTCAATAGAAGGGAAAGTTATCCAACTGGTAATACAAATAATTTTTCGTTTCACAAACCGATTTTGCATGAAACAGGTAAAGAAAAAAAAATAGATTCAATTTTAAGCAGTTATATTTATCAACCATAAATCTTTATTTATTAAGATGAAAATAAAGATGACGAAATCGAATTTAATAATTTAAAAGATGAGACTAAAGAAGAAGAGGAGGATGAAGAGGAAGAAGAAGAAGAAGAGATAATATTTAGATCTGAACAAGAACAAGTTACAAAAACGTTTGAAGTGACACACCATCCAGAGGAGATAGATGACGGATGGACTACGCCGTCATCAGACGGCGAGGGAGAATTAATTACACTTATAGAAGAAGACGAAGGATCGAATGAAGAAGATGCCATTGTATGCGCCATTACAGAAAGAGAACCACCACGCATCACTACATCATTAAGTCGAACCACATCACGTAGACGGAGTACAAATCCGGATGTCTACGGAGAAGCATCACAATCTTCCATCACGCACGAACAGACAAAATCATACATTGAGATTCAAAAAAAATTGGGTAAAATCCGTAAACGGCAAAGCATTACAGCAAAATTCCTATCATCCCTCGGCGTCCCTATCTCAAATGAAAATACACGTCCTTCTCTTGACAACGTCTTGACCTCATTTCACGAACATGCCGTTAAAACGCAAGAAGATAAGGACGATCATCATAAAACAGATGCACACGGATCGGAAGATGGCCAAAAAAGTATAGTAAAAAATTCAACTCAGATTAGTGACCAAGTGGTTAAGAACACCGTGGAGGATCTAGATGGAGCACTCATCTTACTGGATAGTGTAATGGAAACCTATATTTCCATAGCATCCTCTCCAGAGAATCAGGCAACCGCAGCGCTAATCGAAAAAAAACTGAACCTTCTAACAGAAAAGATTTCAAAAACTGTTGGAAAACCAAATAACACCTCACCGGAAATCGCTCAATTACTAGAAAAATATTCGTCATCATTACTCGCTATGGTTGCAACTAAAATGAAGTGACTCTATTTTTATACTCAAATTACAGATTTAAGATCTATATTTTACTCTTTTTTTTTTTGTACTTGAAAAGACATCATTTATAAATAAACAAGTATATATATATATATATATATATTTTGGTTACTTTTATACTACCTCATTAAATTGCATTAATAAATAAAATCAAGATTATTTAGCATGTGTTAATATGATTGGCTTATAAAATGTTATTGCTACCCAAACTGTTTTTATCTTTTTCTCCTTTAGGAAATACATGTGTAACATAATCAAAAATAGACGCATGGTAAGCTGAGATTAACTGTCATTAGTTATCAATGGATTTTATTTTAATATATTTTCTTGGGTTATAGTATGAATATATGTAGATGGAAAGTAAAAGAGATTATCAAAAAAAAAGAAAAAGAACAGGAAAAGTTAGATTTATAAGTACATTTATATACGTGTAAACAAAACACAGCATGTCGAAATAAAAAGATATTTCTAAAAGTCAAATCATTAAACTGGGCTATCCTTCTTTTCGGATACGATCTCATGAAGTACACCATCATGATGCTTATCCGACGTCAGATGTGTTGGGAGAGTATTAGACGCTTTTGACTTTTGCGACATCTCAACATATCTAATAAAAATAGAATAAAAAATAAAAATAAAGTTAATTTTTTTTTTAATTTAAAACAAGTTGCCTAAGCCCTCTCCCTAAAATAAGATACGTTACCCGTACCACGCTCCGCCAACAAGCGTTAAAATGATACCAAATGAATTTGTCATATTGATGTTTAGGTTGAAAATCACAACAGCAAGGATAATTGATAAGACCTGCTTTACATTTCCGGCCACTGTCATGGTAAGAGCGCTTGTTTTCTTATTTGCTGTAAAGCTGACTACATTCAAAGCAAATGCAATTACACCGTTAAATATTAAGCCAGAAGCTAAGTTCCATGTCATGTTGCTGGAAGTAAACTCTTTCACTTGATCTAATTCGCCAGTCATATAAGCATAAAACATACATTGCATAAAAGCAAGCGGTGACATTCTAAAAAGCAAATCTAAAGGATGAAGCTTATGTCTTCCAACTTGAACTTTGTTGGTGATAATTGTTTTAACTGCGGCCAAGATTGTTCCAAGCACAGTAAGCAGAAACCCAACCTTAGTATAATCATATTCACCAAAAGTGGCAAATGCAACACCCAGAACCACCTGCAAAGGGAAAAAAATAGTAATAATTAATAACCATATTAATGAAAAGATAAGCAAAACGTTAATTGCTTACAGGTAAAAGGGATAAGTAAATCTTTCTGGGGAATGACTTTTGGAGAAACATGATTGATATTATCACAGTGAATACTGGAGTCATGGCACGCACTACTTGGTGAAACTGTTGTAAAAATTAGTATGTAAATTAATTTATATTAATACGATTCACCCTTACTGCAACAGATACTAGATTACTATAAAATAATAATATTGATTGTTAATTTAACGTATTTATCCAAGTGCATGTAATTGCTTTTTTGTCCGATATCGCCTTGTATTCACTTTACCCTATCTTTCTCTACCCCTCTTTTCTTTTCCCTTTTTCTTCCCCCCTTTTTTTTTCGATTATTTTGAACCTTTTTTATCTCCTCGAATTGTCTAGAACTTACAGAGAAACATTACTGATTGCAATATTAATAGTATAAAGTACTGAAAACATAACCATGATCATGACTTCATGATCTCCGAGCTTTGTTGGCGTAAAATATCCCATTATATATAATATATAACATCCAATTGTTCCACACAAAGTGTGTATGGCAGTAAGTGTCCAAGGAAAACGGAAACCCATTAAAATAGCTTTATTGTATAGCGTCAATGATAAGTTGAGTAAAAAGTAAAAACCCAGCCACATATAACCGGTGTCGACTTTTAATTTTGTAAACATGTTTCAATCAATAATATGTTTATATATCAAATAGAATGAAAGAAGAGAAGAAAAAAAAAAATACAAAATATACAGAAGAAAGAAAGCAAAATCTATAATAGAAAAAACCAAATCTTTTTTTTTTATACTCTTCCGGAAAAGATTACCTCCTACCCTGTGTCGCATTTGTTAAAAATCAAATTGTTTCCAAAAATAGACGGACACTCAAAAAAAAAAAAATCACTAGCCAAAAATACAAAATAAAACATAAAGCCTGTTGTACACATGTCTTTTCTTTCGAGCCTGTGAGGCTTCAGATGTATGTTCTCCCACATAAACATAAACAAACATCAAAGTAATTTATGAACCTTCTTTTTAGAGGGAGTCCCTATGCTGCAGTATATTTGCCTTTTATAATACATAATGATAAGAGAAACTGAACTAACAAAAATATTCATCTCAATACTTAAGCTAACCAATGCTGCTTTGGCTGGTATTGAACATCCAAACTTTTTTTTTCAAAATAAAACTGTTGCGTTTACGCATTTCTTTAAACAAAAAAAGAAAACAGCTAGGGACTATAGTCTATAAGGTTTCTTTTAGTTGCATATTACGGGGGTGTAGGTACCTTGTAATTCCCCATAATTTAATATATGATATTTTCCTTTTTTTTTTTAGAAGACATTATATTATACAGTGTACTATTGTTTTGTTTGTTTGTTAGTTTTTTGCGTAGACTACGATGTTTTAAATTAATTATTTACTATTTTCATATTATTAGCGCAGTAGATACTCCAGGTAATACTTTTAATCACTTTATACCATATTACGCATTGTATGATTATAACAGTTAGACTTTCAGGTCTGTACTTTGGAGCAAAATACAGTATATACATATATATATATTATTATTACATTGCAAAATAAGCATTTTCACTCTCAACAATAAAATATAATCAAAAAAAGTCGTTATTTTTATATTCTTACAGATACAGAATATATGTCTCAAACTTGAGTCCACTCAACTTAAACTTTTTTTTATATAATATTTACGTAAGTTTGCAGTGAATTTAATCAGACAAAACGGGAATAAGGCTGTTTATATCGTGTTCCGTATGTTGTAATTGATAGAATAGTGTAATATACCAAAATAAGAAATGAAATATTGGTTTTATCGGATACCAAGCTTTTTTTCGCTAAATCGTTGTTACCAATTTGTTATATCAAGGATAAATAGTTTTTCATATAACATTAAATCAAATTAATTTGTATTTAGTCGTTGGGATAAATAATTATTTTGCATACAAGTTTTTTTATGTAATTAACTGTGTTATCTAAAAAGGAGATAAAACCTGATCAGACTGGTTAAGTACAAAAAAAAAAAAAAAAATTAGCATTTCATGCTATGGTTTAACCAATAAAATGATTAGTTTTCCAGTATTATTCGTCTAAAAAGGGGTAGTTACACACAACTCTTGGATACATTAGTTTGATGGTGTTTACTCTTAAACCTCCTCTCACTCTCTCTCCTCCCTTTTTTTTTTTTCATCTACTACAATTTAAGTTTATTGAAACAAAGAAGTAAATATCGTAAATAATGCACGTTTTTTAATATGGTTCTTTAAGTACCTAGAACTTTCGAGGGGATAAAAGATATCTTTGGCTAGACCAGGAGCAATGATCGTGTTTTTTTTTTGAGAAAAGAGATTTTCTTTTACCAAAGGTTTTGTTGGAAAGTATGGACAATTTTAGTTTTCAGGGAATATTATTTCTGTAACAAAACGTCATTTTCTTGGCTTGGTTTTTTTAAACAAATAAATTGCCAAAAATAGCATACAGGCATTGAAAAGCTTAAACATACTTTTTAATAAATCAGCCATTGAGTATGGTAGAATCGTGACCTTTTTTATGTTCAGTTTCAAGCAACAATTATAAACAATTGAATAATAATAATAATAATAATAATAAATGGGGGGAGGATGAGGAGAGGAGAGAAAGGCAAAGTTGAATTGTAAAAAAAAAATAATCTCTGTAACTAAAGTTCAATTTGCATTAAACTAATTAAAGAAACTGACACTAGTGTATTATGCCATGTGTCATTAGGTTGGGCGATCTCTGATCTAGAAACAGCCACATAACAGATATTAAAACAACGTTTTGGTAAGGAGTTTATATTATATAAAAGTGTTGGAAGAAGACTAACTCATTTTGATATAAGAAAACGGGAATGTCTGTGATCTTTTAACTTGTTTATTTTATCCACTTTTATACTCCCAAACAGGTTAACCACTTTGAACAAATCCTTTTTTTTTATGTATAATTGGCAGTAAAGGATATATATGTATGTTTTTTTTTTCTAGGCATCCCTTTGCTAAGAACAATTGTTGCGTTATTGTTGTTTAAAAACCATCGAAACTATTACCACATTTATACGAGTATATATAAAATTAATTATGAATATAAATCAAATTTTAATTGAAATCAAGTCAAGTGCCAAATGATCGTCTTACTGAGGTACAAATTGTAAACTTTATATTCCATCGAAAAGTAATAAAGCTGTATCGAACATGTAGAAAGATAATCTTACATGTACAACGATTATAATTTAAATAAATTCAAAGTCTTTATATCCATTTATAATAATTTAATTCTCTGTATTTTCAATTTATTGATACTATCCCTTTATTCATTTTCCGTCAGTATACTGAAGATTCTTTTTTATTTTATTTTACTGCCAAATTGATAAAAACCTAATGGCAGTAACTTATACAAAAAAATGTTGCTCTTTAATATTGTATTAGAAATATGAGCGGGGGGGGGGGGGGCTAAGATAATAAAATCTTTAAGAAATATAATCTGAAAAAAAAAGGCTCAACGAACAAAGGGATGCTTTCAAATGGACTTTAAACCTTTTTTTTTTTAGAGTATACTACCAATTGTTTATTTTATTACCTGCCAATAGCTTTAACAGTGAAAATTACTAAATGCAATATCAATAGATTAACCAAAGTCTTTTTTTTTTTTTTATATCGTTTACTACTCATAATATTAAATAAAAAAGAAGCATTTATATATAAACGCATAAAAGGCAAAGAGAGATGAAAGAAGAAGAAAAAAATATATTTTGAAGGATGTTCTTTTTTCATAATATACTTAAGTCAATTATCTATACATTCTATGATTTTATTATACTTGAAGAAAATATTAGTCTTATAATAAATGTCAGTACTACATAAAAAATAATATATAATCTGTCAAAAAAAAAAATCGTCATCAACATGTTTAGTTTTATTAAAATTAATCAAAAAATAATTTACGTTTATATTACGTATGGCAAAAATAAAAATAAAAATAGATACACAGCATAAACCAAGTTTATAAAGATAATTCACATGTAGGTTTTCTAAGCAATAAGATATGATTGCTTACACGCCCTTTTTATTATATTATTAAATTATCCCGCTTAGTGTTGATTTATAATGAACACAGAGTGAGGAAAACAATTGATGAGTGGCTAGGTTTTATCTGACAATGAAAAAATAAAAATAAAAAATAAAAATGGATTCCGAACTTGAAGAAAGAAGAAAAAAAAGGTACCGTAACTAAGCGATAGTTTATACAATCTTCTTTCAAACTCGTGCTGACATAAACTTTTTGCGGTTTTTCTCTCTCTTTTTTTTTTTT
>VCJD01001102.1:1609-15418 GCA_024140245.1 Backusella tuberculispora | reverse complement strand
CATGATAATCAAGATAAAGGAAGAAATCAAGTTAATCCAAAATAAGAAGTCGAAGGGAGGAATTATACAGAACTTCCAATTCTACAAAATGTTATCAATTTACAACTACTTTATTGAAAGACTAAATGGAAGTAAAAAAATGCAAGCCTCCTATAAAACCAGTAAACTTCTATGGGGAAAAGAAACTCTTGGCTCACATAGGCTACCTTGCATCGGCTTTCAAAACATAATTCCCTTTTTTAGTATCGGTCATTAAAATGGAAAAATTGAACATTTTTTTGAAAATTGTTGAGTTAAGAATGGTTGCACCATATACTTATGTGTCTATTTTGTTGATTAGGATCTTTAGACATGTAATTCACGAACTATCTAAATAAAAATATATAATATCTATATTTGAACAATTGCAACTAATTTGATTGAAAAAATATTTCTTGTTAGTTATTTTTTTAACATGTAAAGGTGTCAAAATCCAGTTTGTTAACACTAATAGACAACGCCATCATATAATTTATTCTTTAGTTTTCTTTATTGTCAACAAATGGGAATTTGTATAATAGATAGAGGAATTAGCTGATTGTATTTTAATGAGTTGGCGAAAAACAATTGATTATATAATTAGCTGTAAAAGATTTAATTAGATACAATGTAAGTCTGAGTGATCTCTTACTCCATTCTCAAAAAGTTATTCTATAATAGAAAATTATATCGCTTCAAGATATACATCCTTATATATATCGGTCCAAAAATTACTTTTAAATGAAAGTTATAAATGTGTATATATAAAGAGCAAGGGGTAAATTAAATATTTTAAGCACCTCAATTTCTTGTGTGCCTATCTAGAGCTTATTGAAATACAGATAAATTTAACTGTCGTGTTAGAAGGTGACTCTATATTGCTATTACTTAAAAATAAAGGGGATAACCAGGCCTTTATTTAAATACAGAGATAAAATTATAGCAAAACTAGAGGATCTACCAAAAAGAAAAAATAGCTTGTAAGATAGTACTGAGACTTCGGAAACTATTTTACAGTGTTTAAAAGCTATACACGAGCAACAAGCTTTCAAACCAGTGTTTGGAAATTCAAGTAGATTTTCCATCAGTAGCTTTTAATCAATTACACATAAAAATAGATTGAATATGTTTCTTCTATTTTCATTAAGGGTAAATATATACAAAATTTCACACCTTTTAATATTTTTATTCCATTCTGAGATTTAAGGATTTAAGGAATAATCGTAGTGTATATGAGATGGGGGTTAATGGCATAGCAGTTGGAGGTCTAATGAGTCCTACTTTATATAATCAATGATAAATATTTCAGAACCTTTAAAATGCGTTTATCAGATGCTTTTACTAATATCTATAAATGCACATTTTTCTGTATAAACATTTGAAGGCATTTTCATGTTTGGAAATGTATCACAGGTCACTTTTTACTAAAATTAGTATCCTTCTTCCAGAACGAACCAAAACCTAGAAATGATTCAAGCGAAGTTTGAATGTCCCCCTCTCCTCTCTTTTCTTCATTATTATTATTATCTATGTTGTAACTAGATTTATTAGCTTACTGGGTATCGCATCCATGTTATTGAACTCAACCGCCGTGGGATTCAGCACCTCTCTTGTCATGGATATATTTCATCTGGGACAAAATCTCCTTAGTTTACTAGTATACGCTGATTGTATATTTAACTTCTACATCAGAGTCCTCAAAATAAAAATCGAATGTATCAACCAATTTAATACTCAATATTTGAAACGCATTTGTGTTCCAAAATATACACTGAATACCAGACCTATTGATGAAATCTCTAAAATTTATACCGTATGCTACCTCTGGAGCCTTGACATTATCAATAAGCTTGAAACTTTAGTTAGTAATGCCCGCTAAGTCTGAATTAGTGCTGTATAATTCACTCTAAAAATAAACCTTAATGTTAGCTGAGAAGACCAGAAGCCATGTCCTTAACTTCCGCAAATAAGCATGATGACTACAATATGTACACACTTTTTCGACCTTGATTTCAACCGACTCATGAACCTTAGTAATTCACAATAAACATGATCGGCATATATAATTTTAATATCATTCCCTGTAAATTTAGATGCATTGACGGATTAAGTACGCCAATTGTGATATTGCAGTACCCTCGTAAACTTAGTTATTACCACAGACACACATATACATACACATAATTCCACTTCCCAGTCGCAGTGGTATACCTGAATCTCGCCGTAGTGATATGAAAAATTATACTCATTCATCATGATTTATATTCTTATAACACCCACATTGTTTCTAGTTTCTCTCTAAACACTCACTTACGCATAGAGATATTTTCAAGAAAATTTATGCTAAAACTTTTTTTAAAAATTTCTCCCACGATAATAATATACTTTTATTTTATTTTTTTTAAAAAAAAAGTACTATCAAAAGGTTTAAAAACCATTTGCCTATTAAGATGCCTGCTTTATTACTTGTCTCAATCTTGAGTAATACCAACTCTCTCTAAAGGTGCCTTTTTTTCTTGAATTCCGAAAATGTTCAAACTTCTTGGATTAGGCTCCGGGTTCCTGACTCAAAACCTTCTTTGAGCGATTATAGCTCACCTTATTCATGAGTTTTTCTCAATGAAGGGAATAATGAACGACCTATTCTACCAAGCCCTTTAAGACGTCGATAAAAATAACAGGTATACTGAGTGAATTCAGACTTTTATACTCCTGACTTCTTGCTCTATCCAGAATTAGGCATCAATAAACGCTAATTAACACTTTATACTTTCTTGGTATATAAACACCTGAATCGTGAGTAGTTAGTAGTTTCTATTGTACGTAAGTAAGTTGTCAATGAGAAAGATAGAGAGGTAAAAATATTTATATTTCCCATAAAACAAAGGGAAGGAATTTTATTGTTACTGAGAAAACAAAACTACCAGAAAAGTTCTAGAATAACAGTAGGTATCTTTTTGAAAAGATCTCTATATGACGCACTTATTTATGAAGCCTAGTTCTCTCCAGACAAACCGCATGAAATTATCAGTGATACTCTTTTAATCTTATTTAACGCACTCAATAATATCGGACAGACTATTGTATGTAAATTTTTTAATAAACATCATTACGTCCATCTCGGTGACTCTCGGCTCTGTTAATTATCCCATTGACAATATCACCATGCCTCTATATCTATTAAAATTACGGAAACTCTAAAATCTTACCAAAGTTCAATATCGTGTTTTTTTCTTCGCCGATTTTTTTTCTATCGCACTTTCTATCATTAAAATCTACTTTTCCTCTTACTAAAAATATTTATTTATTTTTACAAAAAAAAAACCCTAGAAATCAGGAAATTTATCTCGGTAGAGGTCGTCCTGTGAAGTACTGTATGAAGCATAATCTTCATCATAGTGATCAAAATTACTCGAATCACCAATACTTTTAATGGAAGGTACGTGTGGAGGCTTAATTTTACGCTGAATTAGATGATCAAAATTGATTGGACTAAACCATTTGTGGTCCATAATATCATGATAGCCTTTTTTTAAGTTACCGTAACGTCGCGTTAAGTCTGTTGTCAAAAGATGCTTGAGTAAATCCTTAGAAGCAGAATCAAAAGATAGTGGATATTTGGGCTGAGTTGATAGAATCTTTTCGTACAACTTAAATTGATTTTCGTCATAAAATGGTGGATACCTACAATATATAAATATTTATATATATAGTGATTTATATACATCTTCAGAACCCAGATGGGATACAGATTGTTTACTTACCCAGCCAGCATTTCATATATGAGAATCCCGAAAGCCCAGTAGTCTGCTGTCTTTCCATAACCTTTGGTTTGAATAATCTCAGGTGCGAGATAATCGGGTGTACCACAAATTGTCCAAGTTCGATCAGGAACTCGTTTTGCAAATCCAAAATCTGTTATTTTGATGTGACCATGCGCATCCAGTAGTAAATTTTCTGGTTTCAGATCTCGATAGATGATGTCATTGTCATGTAAATAGGATAGCGCTAAAAGTACTTCACCAGCATAAAATCGGGCTGTGTCACTTGAAAATTTCTATCACTCAAAATAAATCAATATTTCTATGGGCTGGTATATTTTTTTTTCTTTTTACCTTTGCTCTCCTCAAAACACTAAATAGTTCACCACCTGGCACATAATCCATGACCATGTAAAGATTGCTATCGTCCTGAAAACTTCCCCAGAGATTGACACAAAAAGGATGTTTGATCGACATAAGAATAGTACGTTCGTCATTGGTGTGTTCTACTTGTTTTAGTTGTACAATCTCGGCTTTTTTAAGAATTTTCAATGCATAGTATCGCTTGTTTATTTTTGATTGGACTAAATGAACTCGTCCAAACGACCCTGTACCTAACGTGCGCTGTATATTGAAATCAAGAAGCTTTAGTTTAACTTTATACGATGTACAGTCATGGCTTTCTGCGTCGCTTGAAGCTTCTGGTGACGAAAGTTCGTCTATACTAGATTGACTGCTGGCGTTATATGTATTAGATGGTGTCTTGGGTGGTGTTGAAGGAAGATGTTCAGGATAAAATGGAGCTAAAAAAAGTGTGTGGGAAGAAAGAATTACAACAGAGGTTATATATCAATATCAATAAGTTCACTAACTATAGTTTGTAGCACATATTGGAGTTTCTGGATGCTCTTTCTGTTTATTTTTTGTGAGAGAACTAACTTCAGAAGACTTAATATTAGGCGTTGAGTTGGATTTTTTAGATGATGATTCAATTTCAGTAGGTCCAACTAGAAAGTAAACAATATGAATATTAGCGTTTAAAATAAAAACTGAAAGTAATTACTTCTTGATAATAATCAGCTTTTGTTTATTTACTTAAAGGTGGCTCAACATAACTATCAAGCTTTTCGAGTTTGTGATAAAAATTAAATTTCGGCTTCGCTTTATCTATGAATTTGTTAATCATAGTAGTCATTTTTTAGAAAAAATAATAATAACAATAATTTGAAAATAAAGCCGAGAAAAGAGTGCTCAGCCATCTTTAACACTACAACTATTATTTATCACCATTAATTATTAGTCACTTTTTTGTCTGTTTCATTGGGTTTGTATCATCCTCTGCCAAATCGGACTCTCAAAAACAATCCATTATTATTGCATGATGGAAATGGAATGTCATTTTTTTTTCAGTAAATAAAAAGAATTTACTTTATTTCAGTCGTTATAATGAAAAATAAACTGAGTTATTAGAGGTAGTCATCATAAAGCATGTAAGAAGCTTTTATATCTACAGAAAGATTACAGTCACCATGGTTACAGCGGCCAGTTTAGAACACATGGTCAGGACTGTGCTATACTGGTCATATTGTTCAAAAATAATAGTTTATATTATAGCGTATTTTCAATAGACTAACTTATTTAAAAAGTATATAAGTCTGCATAATACAAAGACTCAATTTTGTTCAGTTAATATTACAGAGCAAATGTATTAAATCAATTAACATATTTATCAGCGTCAATGGTATTGATTTAAGGGAAATAATAAAATTAGAGCTTAAACTTTAATTAAATATTTGAATCAGTTCAGTCAATTAAATAAGTACCCAGAAAATAAATTTTCAAAACGAGCGATAAATCTATTGAGAATATCGGTTATATGCCATTGCTAATCTTATCTCTAAAACCAGTAAACACATAAAATGTATGTGAGCTTACTTGATGTATATACAAGTTTCATTGTTATCGGTGTTAAAATTTAGGCAACTAGCATTTACATTGCATTTTAAATTGATTTGTCCTTTAATGCAACTCATCTAGTACCCTTGGTATGGACTACTGTATCAAGGAACCGATTAAGTTTTTATATAATTGTAATATGCTCGAACTCCGAAGGCGAATAAGTCGAATTTAAAAATGCTTATCCAAATTTCGGTTTTATTTCAGCTATTGCACTCCTTTTATTTAGATAAAAGAATATAAATTAAACTATTACATCTAGAACAAACAACTTGTTGCATCCAAGACTGCATATTAACTTGTTTTAATTAAATGCTTACATTTACACTTGTTAATTTTCAATGAATTACTCAATAAAATTACGATTCCAACAATAACATGTATAAAGTACATTTAGTCTATATGAGATCACACTTTCCTGCTCAAATATACATAACTATACTTAATTCTAAAATGCGTGAGAATAATGTATATTCAATTTGAAATGAAATACCATATATATCCATCAAGCTCATTACTTAAAAAAATTACCGAGTAAGTATACATTACTAAGCTAACAGCAATAAACGGCGTTTATATCATTATTTCGTATTGCTTATATCATAATTAAAAAAAAAAGAACCTATTTGTAGAATATGACTTTTAATGGAAATATATATAATTTCAAACTTTGGCGTAATATTTTATCACACGTGAGGATAACAATACGGACTCCTTTTAAGCACGGGTTCCCCCTTCTGTTTCTTTTCAACGCAAATACACCGTCTTTGATAGGACAAGCAGCGAAGAAATTAAATGGTACATGAAATCGTTGTTATTTCAATAATCATAAGTACCTGTATCCAAGTACTATATTCCTATAGTACACAGTGTTAAATACATATATCACTATATCGATATATTCCATGTCAACTTATTTCTTGACTTACTGTTTTTGCAATGTAATTTCTTACAGATTTGGCAGTGACAGAGACAGAGACAGATGATATAAACAAAGATACCTCATCTAGGGACTGTAAATAAATCTTAAGTCTTGATTATTTTGAGTACCAATCAAAAATGAGAGAAGATCTTAGTCAGTGATTTTTTTAAAAAAAAAGTTTCTTCCTTGTTTATTGAAACATATTTGTGGTAATATACACTCATGACTGTTGTACAGAGATATAACTTCATTTTAATTATAAGGCGTATATATTAGTTTATTGTTTGAGTGTGGCTAAAGCCTTAGATTTACATTGGCTAATCTGCATACAGTTTTATGTCCTTAAGCAGTAGAAATCCAAGCCGATTAACATACAGCTTTATTGTTTATTATACCATAAGCCATATGAGGAAAGAACATCTACTATGGCGTCAGGAGAAACAGATCTACTATACACATTATTAAGATATAAAGATAAAAACATAGGCGTATTTGTTATTTCTCACTAATGGCGTTGCCAACTCTAAAAATAATGTGGCGCCCCCTTTCGGCAAGACCGAATGCCTGAGCGTTTGACCAATAGAAATCAAAGATGCACTATCTCCATACATTCCCTTCCCTCACCCAATCATCACTATCTCCTTGATATAAAAGATAACTAGGTTTATTCATTCATATAAAAAGGAAAAAATCACGCAATTTTTTCTGAATCGGTAATACCAGTGATGTTTGCTTCATCGATCGGTCGATACATAATTGTTTGGCGAGATAACTTTAACAATAGGGGTGTAGCTACTAATGTAAGTAAAGCGATGGCAAGTAAAATATAGTATATCTCTCGAGAGATAATGTTTAACTGTTTTGCACGAGATGCTAGTACAAAACCGAATTCAGATACTGTGCCAGTGTAATTGCCATTTTAGATGACTTAAAAATATCAAACTTAAATAAGTAAAGGTCAATGCAGGTGGCTTATATATTTGAATGTAATAGCACCAATGGATAAAGTAAGCAGGAGCGCTGCCTCGGATGCCAAAAAAGAGGGGTAGATATGTAAACCAATAGAGGCGAAGAATAAACAAGAAAAAAGATCACGAATAGGTTCAATGACAGAAAGTGACGTTTTGAATATGCCTTTACGAGATCTTATAATCAAACCAGCTGTAAAACACCCTATCTCCATCCCTAGACCTACATATTGAGAGAATACTAATAAAATCATACGCATAGTCAGCATTTCCAGCAACATCAACTCGTTATTTTTAAGAACGAATTGAATTGGTAGAACCCTTTTAACTATAGGTGGGATTAGAGGTATAAGTTTAATAAAGCCGAAGCAGATACCTCCAAATATAGTGAATGAAGCTGAGAGTTTAAGAACAGCAAAAAATACTTCAGCAATTTATTTTGAAAGTACTGGTAAAATAACCTAAGACAGCATTTTTAGTTTATATTAAATATATAATGATTCCCTTAAAATACACTACCAGCAAAAAACCAAGAATAACATCCCGTATCACCAGTAGTCCATAGAGGTACTCCAAATGTTCAAGGTTAATACATTTGATCACTATGGCAGTTGAACTTAAACTGATACATATGCCCACGAATATAGACTCCTTTATCGAGACGCCAATGCAACAGCCAAACAATACAAATACAGCTACGATAACTATAAAGAGAGTCACAACTCCTCCCAAAGCCAATTTCCACGTCTTTTTAATTTCTCAAAGGAAAACTCAAGGCCGAGTACAAATACAGTTAAAACCACACCCAGTTGAGCTAGCGTTTCCACTTGAATAAGTTCCTTAAACAAACTTGGATTAGTTTCAGTGTGATTGTAAACAATGCATTCTTTACCTGAATAAGGCTATAGCCAGCTGGGCCAATCAAAATACCATCAATAAGGTAGCCAAAAAAAGCTTTAAGAAGCAAATAAAAGTGGATACTTCAAACATTCCAATCTGCATCAAGCAAATAATATTCGCTTACCAGATAAATAGATCAACGAAAATAACCAACCAAGTATAAATGAAACAACGAGGATTAGTATAATATAGTGAATCAATTGAGCATCTATTATAATTAAAAAATGACATCAATTGACTTCACGTTCGAAATTACCTGTTTTGTATTACTTTCAATAACAACCGTTGTGTTAGACAATCGCATTAAAATGTATTCATTGTGTTCACGGTCTAATAATACCACTAATGAATCATCATGTTTTTCTACATCTTCAAGTTTAAGAACCGTCTCTATGTTAACTTCATTAGCAGCTGGGTATGTTTTATTATTTTGCAAGCCTTCTTCTAATTGATCAGCGTTTTCGCTGACTTCCTTTAATACAACTTGAAAAGCTTCATTCAAACTGCTGCTCTTCTCTGAAGAATTGGCTTCAAAATCATCTTTGAAATCTTCTGGTAATCTTTCAAGTTCATGTTGGAAGTCGAATGTTAATTTTAAAGCTTCGCTTTTGAAGTCACCAACTTCATAAAATAGTAGCATTGTAAATATTTAGAATGCCACGTATGTAATATTGAAAGATCCAATTTCGCAAGTGCGTGCAACTGATCTAGATTAGAAGGCACAGGCGTTGTCTCATTAAATAATAAACCTTTTGATTCTAGTTATTTTTGATGTTGAAAGAATTGATTCCATGATTGTCAATATAATCTATTGAAGACGTGAACTATTTTTGAATCAATTAAATTTAGAGTAAAATGTATTGGTTATAGAATGTATTTACAGCTGAAAGTGACGGCTCTGCAGAGACGACGAATATATTTAATGTAATACCGAAAAGTATATATGAGTAAAGGCGCATTGAAGCACCAAAAAGTAGAGAGGAACAGAGAAAATAGGAGTAAGGCGAAAAAGAATGATTTTAATTGGTCATTCATGTTCATATCGACTCGCTCCTCTTATTAGGTTTTTATTTTAAAATTACCTCCCTATCAGCATATATAAATACGGTCTACTTTCTTCATCTTTCTTTTTTTTATTTTATTTATTATTATTATTTTATTACTTCTCACAATTAAATATTTTTTCTATGCCTGCTATTTATCAAGAAACTTTACCTATTGGTACTTATATTGATGACTTAGAAATCACCAAAGTTTTAAGCGTCGGTGCCTTCGGCCAAGTTTATTTGGCTATAAACACCAACAATTTCAAACGCTACGCCATTAAATCTCTGCCTCATGCTGGCCTTGATTCGTATCAAATCGCATTTCAGAGAAATGAAATCATGCTGCACTCACATTTATCCGACCACCCAAATGTCATCAGACTTGAAAAAGTCGTGCAGACCCCAGAATGGACACATGCAGTACTTGAGTATGGATCGGAGGGAGATCTCTTTTCTGCAATTACTGAGAAAAATCTTTACCACGGTAATCACTCACTAATCAGACACGTATTCTTGCAGATTATTGACGCTGTACGTTATTGTCACGACAACGGCATTTACCATCGCGACCTTAAGCCAGAGAACGTTCTTGTTTTTGACCATGGTCGCACCATTAAATTAGCAGATTTTGGACTAGCAACCACAGAATCTATTTCTACTGAGTTCGGATGCGGTTCCACATTTTACTATTCACCCGAATGCCAGGGTAGTCTTGATAAGAAGAGAAGATCAGGTTATGCTACAGCACCTAATGACGTCTGGGCTCTTGGTGTGATTTTGATCAATTTAACTGCAGGCCGTAACCCCTGGAGCCAGGCATCTTTAGACGATGATACATTTTGCGCCTACCTCAACGATCCAAATTTATTGTTGAAAATCCTTCCGATTTCGCAAGAACTAAACCAAATTCTTAAACGTGTTTTCTGCATAAATCCGCTCAGACGCATATCACTCGACGATCTTTATGCTCGAATTCAGCGCTGCAAGTACTTTACTCGTACAGCTGAAGTCACCAAATATGAGCTGACTTGTAAGCGACGCACTGTACCTAAGAAACTTGATATCAAGGCGCCTATTTCTAGTTTACCTTCCCCTCCAGATACACCACAAACTCTCTCTGCTCAGTCCAGTTTGACAGATGATGTCGACCTCAATGTTACAATTGCAGTCTAGATTAACTTTCTTTCTCACTCGCTTACTCTATTTTTCTCTCTTTATTTCTTTCATTTGCTATATTTTTTGTAAACACTTTTATTCTCGATCTCTATACCCTTTTTATTCTTTTTTTTATGCCCTTTATCTTGTTTATAGTATGCTATTTATATACTTATATTATTATTATGCTTTCTGTTGTGTTTATTTAAGCTACAAAGTTGTAAATTATCTTATGTACATTTCTTACCATTGTCGTTGTATAAATAAAATATATTTGTCGTTTTAAAACTAATATTTTCAAAAACATATCATCTTAAACTTTATCAGTTTCGTAATTTTTTCTAATATTAACTTTAATTAATAGTTTAAGACTAATATGTCTGATTAAACTATACAATATTAAATTGGTGTTTTTAATATAATTGTGATAATGCTCTAAAATGAGCTTTTTGATAGATTAGTAAAGAGTAGTCTAACAATCTGGATTGGAATATTTGGACACGTATGTATATATGTGTATATATAAAAGGTAAATAATAAGAGTGGATGACAGCAGTTATATCATCATCCCTAATAATCGTTTCTTCATAAAGCTTCAATTTTGGTAGTTATCATTTACTTGGGTCACTGAGAGTGAACATGAATTACCACATCGAATTCGAACCAATGAAATCCCCTTTTTTTTTGAAAACCAGTTAAATATAAATCAATCATTTTTGCACAAGTTGATTTCTCGTATGTGAATCGAGATTCTGTAAATGATTCACTTCTATGAAAATGTAATGTTTGGTGATTATTTAAATAGTCTCTCACTATCAACATTTTTATTTTTTATTTTTTGCTTCACAAACCTATGGAGAAAAGGCACAAATGATAGTAAGGGATGTATTTTAGTATAATTGGTAAATGAAAACAGTATATAAAACACAATGGATTGCGTTTTCTTATGATATAATTGCAGAAACATTGGAATATATTGCTACTCTTCAGCTCAACAGTTTTTGATAGTAGGCAAGCTGTAATAATGGTCTGATTGACTGCTAACATGTCTCTGAATCTCATATACCGATTTAAAACGACTATTTTATTCTCTCTACATTATTATCATCGACCCATTTTGGAATCACTGATTCATTTTGGAATAACTGACCCAAAAAAAAATTTTTTGATTCATTTTTCTTTTTTGAGTCATTTTTATTTCTCTTGATAAATAGAGTATAACTGTATTCTGAAAAAGATAAAAAATTAAAAATTAATCTCGGTATAGCTCAACCATCTGTACCTCTGACTACACAATTTATATAAATGGTGCAGGTAACTAATTTAACAAGGAGAAACCACTTTTGTGGCTATAGTTAAGGTGTGAGAAAAGAGCTTTTGTTTTTCTTGTAAAAGATAAATACCTTTATAAACCAGATCGAACTGTTTTTATATTGGAAATCGAAAATATTAAGAGAAAAGACACGACATTTGAATTCTAGAGATGACAACTTTAATTTTAAAGCAAAATTCATATATATTGCATATTTTATATAAACTATATATTCCAAAACATCATTTCTTGACCGAGGGTTTTTAAATGTTTATATGAAATAGTTAGAACTCTAAATAAAACACAACAACTGTATTAATTAATAAAACGTACGAATGCAGTCGGAAATATCGACCACAGACAGCATAAATAATAATAATTAGTGTAATTCCATCTATATATTTATTCATCTTTTCGTATTACAATTCTTGGATATTTGCATTCTAAAAGCAGAAAACGACATGTATAATATAATGGAAAAGGAATTAATACCATTTAAAACAGACTGAAACGGCAGCAGTTTTTATTATAATACTCGAGTCTTTAAACCTGCATCTACACTTTTAGGGCAGTTGCAGAATTATCCAACTCCTTTTTTTTTTTTATTAAGAAGTTTATTATTTCTAAATGAAAATGAAAGAGATGAGATGCGAATTTTTAAATCCTTATGTACCACGGCTACAAGTTTGGAACTTGCATATAACAAAAAAGGGCATTGTTGAATATTTTAAAAAAAACAAGGTTTGATTCTGCTACTACTTCCGATTTGGTTGATCTATAGTGCGAAACAAAGACAGTTACAATACTGGTGTTACCTGCTGCAAATATTATAAACAAACAAACTGAGAAATGATGATAAGTAATAATAATAATAATAGAATGAGCAAGATAATTGAAATAATGATATATTCAATGAAAGTACTACTGTTGAGTATTCTGTATATTGATAAAAAAAAATGGGTTTAATTTTTTCAAAATGCTGCTTTTAAAAACAGAAAGTTATATTAAATTCAGAAAAAATTAGAATTAAAGTTTAGAAATAGTGGAGTTAGATAAAAATCAACATTAGAAGAAAGTACAACACCACAAGTGAACCAAAATGACATTAAAAAGGGCCGATATATAAATTATTATGAGATAATATATTAAGGTTGTATATAGTAATAAAGGCTAAAGTAATTATCTAAATCATTATTGCATCAAAACATTTAAGGTGTTTTTGACCGATTGGGTTGAGCAGAATTTAGATTAAGTAATTGAAGCAGTATCGTAGATTTTTTTTTATTCTTTTAGAAATAGTAAAATTAAATCCTCCAATCAAAAAAATTAAAAGTAAAAATAAAATTTCTGAATAAGGTATTAAAAAAGTTGCTAATACTGACATCAATAAAATAATACTACAAACTTGTCTATATTCTCTTCAGTATTGGCAACTTTTTGACACTTAAATACCGTCACATCTATTTTTATTTTTTTTCTTCGATCCATTTATTTTTCAAACATACTCACCTACTCTATTATACGTCAAAATGGAACCTGCACAGTCATCCAATAACATTTCTATCAGAAAACGCCCTATTAGACTTAATGAAGAAGAAGTTGAAGAACAACCTGTGATCTCGGGTAATTCAGCTCAGGTACCACATTCAGCCGCTTTACCTATTCAACGGTTGCCTTGTGCTGACACTCTACCTCTAAAGCGTCGCCGTGGTCGTCCTAGAAAAGAAGCCATTCAAGCAGCCAATGCTGATATTGTTCCAGAACAAATTAC
>VCJD01001091.1:3641-14889 GCA_024140245.1 Backusella tuberculispora | reverse complement strand
GACAATGCTTCCTTTACAGAATTATTAGAAAGAACCAATCAAAAAAGAATGGAAAAGAACAAGTGGTTTTTCGATCGAGAATCAAAACAACTTCGATTAACAAGTCAACCTAATGACGAGAGTCCCATTAAATTAATCGAAACCAATGAATTAGCACCTTCAGGTTGGAAATACCAAGCAAGGAACACCTTGATGTATTTCCCTCAAGGTAAAAATGAATCATGGGTAAACGGTTCAAAAGATACAAGAGGTCAACCAAAATCAATATCTCATTCGAATTCTGACCTACCACAAGCGGTTGAGGTAATATATATATATTATAAATTTCAACAATCTTACTTACGATTATTGTTTTTCATAAAAAGGTGTCTGTGAAAAAAATAAAACATTTAGCACCTTCAGACATGGCAGCTGCAAATGGATCATTAACACCTTGGAGACAATTAAATGGTACGGATATAATAACATCATCAATATCAGCTGGATCACTATCTATTCGAGGTTATAAATTGGTCGATGCAACACCCACATTGAGTCAATCGTGAATGGGAACACCTGAAATGACTTGGATTCGATTGAAGTTACTCCTTTACTCATTTCTTCATCAGACTCAGAAAAACCCGGTCCTCGATTTTCTTTACCGCAGATTTCAAAAAGAGAACAATTAGATATGAAGTTATCAGAAAAAGCGTCAAAAGTCTATAGGAAAATAACAAGTCAAAAATCAGTAGTACAAGGCACACCAAGAACAGGGTAAGTGGAGAAAATCTCTCTCTCTCTCTCTGTGATAAATAGTCATCGTCAAAAGAAAATCAATACATTTATTCTAGTGAGTCATAAATTTATTGCACTAGTTATACCGAAGGCTACTGAACGCATATGCAATATACTGAGCTGAAGCGAAATGACTGGTTCCCCAAGTCGACTTGATTTTTAAATAGAACTTCCTAAACTGGTAGTTTCTGTAAGAAAGATCATTGGCCAGCTTTGAAAAGTAAAGAACATCACGTGAAGCACTTCAAGGCACAGCCACTGGACTGCTTTTAAAGTAGCCGCAACCTTTTTTTTTTCTTTTCTTTTTTATCGTAGCATTACATCTTTGCACATTTCGATACTTGTTATATCATGCCAGTTAGATCACCCACTATAAATCCTATTTCTACACTCGACCAAGTTGTTTCTGTGGGCAATGATTCTGTGTCCCTGAAGAAAATGGTTGCCTCAACTGCCACTGTTGAAGAAGAAACTATCGAGACAGTTTCTAAGGAGAAATTAATCAACATGAAACTGATTATGAAGACTTTTGTTACAGGAGCTCTCCGGGAGAAAGAACAGGTAAATGCTAAAAACAAGTAGAATTTAACTTTATTCTCTTTCTCTTTCACAGTTCCACACCGAATTTTCCCTACTTTTTTTTTCAAAAAAAGAGCAGGAACTACTAGGCATGTCCCCGTACAAGTGACGATTTAGTTATACTGTACGCTCGGGTAATTGCGAAATCTTTTATTGGGTCCAAAAAGTATATAAAGATATTATTCGCCTTTATAAATTGCGAAATAGAAATTTTGTTTATATGAGGGTTATATTTGTCTCTTATTGTTAAATGAAAAAGAAAGTGCTCATGTGGGTGATCGGGCATATATTGTTAGTAGTTATGGCATACGCAAAACTAAAAAGTGATAATTTACACTTTGACTGATGGTTGATGTTTTCCCATCATGTGGAACTATATCTTTTGTCATTTTGAAATTTCTTTTTCTGTGAATTAAAGGGCATGGGTGAATTGAAATTAGAGCACTAATGATTTCATTATTAGGGTAATGTCAATCGCTATAATGAGCTAATTGAAATCCTTACAAGAGATCCATCTCATCCGGAGGCTCCTTCCACTTTGAAACTCTACATTTGGATTACTGTGCTGACTCAGTCTGTTTCTTTGTTGGATAAATCTTGCAGTAGCTTGGTAGAAGCCATTTTACAAATTGACTGGAGTTTCCGCAGCCAAAACTTTGTTAACTCTTATATTCATTTTTTGAAAAATCTTGTATCTGCTCATGCGTTCTATATTGTCCCAGTTTTGAATTCACTTATATATGGATTTAGATATCGTAAGTATTATTAAAGATGTAAGCATTCATTTTTATCTGATTGTTTATGTCCTTAGGCTCTATACTTCCTCCCAACCCTTGTGCTACTCGTACCAACTCTTATGAACGCTATCACCTGGCTTTACAAAATATTCTTCAGCTTATTCCAACTGGTACAAACTCTTTGTTCGTTAGCTTGGTTCGTTACATGCCCCACAGGCGCTTTAATTCAGCTGAACATGCTGCATATATTAAGAACATTCTTTTAACATCCGAATATGTTCCTGTCCTGCGTAAACAAATTCTAGGTCTTGTTGTTGATCAAATGGTTCAAATAGATGCCCACATTCAAATTGAACTTGATGAAACTGAAGAGGATATCGATTTTGACGTATACAACATGAACTTTGATGAAAACTATGAATCAGAAGAAAGTGATGATGAGTCGGACGATTCGGATATGTTATCAGATGATGGTAGTATAGACTCTGATACTTCAGGATTTGAAAATGATAAAAACGATTCTTTGGATACAATCAAATACATGGTTCGTAAATTGGATGCAATGATGTCGTTGTCGTTTCAGCATCTTGCAAAGTGTGTACAAAGCGGTTCTATTGATATTCAAAATGAAATTTTCTACTCCTTGGTGGATATCTTTGATCGCGCTGTCCTAAAAACATTGAAATCCCGCTACACTCAATTCTTGTTGTTTTATTTTTGTTCCACAAATGTGAATCTATATAGTGAGTATTTCCTTGATCATCTTATACAACACATTACCGACCCTCTCAAGCCCAATGTTACACGTGCTGCGGCATCCGCTTATATTTCTTCCTATATCGCAAGAGCCAAGTTCTTAGAGCCAAGTAGTATTCAACGTGTTGTCTTGACTCTATCCAATTGGTGCCATTCATACGTTGATCAGAATGAAACCAATCTTGTCAGTTTAGATTCTACAAAACACGATGTGTTTTATGCCGTGGTACAGTCCATCATGTATATTTTTTGCTTCCGTTGGAGAGATATGGTAGTCAGTAATGATGACTTGGAGATAGAAGAAGATGCTGAGCTAGAAGAGTTTAGCGAACTTACAGCTCCCAGCGGTGGTTCATCTCGTCATTGGTGTTTAGGTTTACGTAATATGCCGCGCCTAATTATGAGCCGCTTTAATCCTCTCAAACTTTGTTCACCTGCAGTTGTTCGCCAGTTTGCAAAACTAGCTAACTCGACACATTTCATGTATGTATACCCTATCTTAGAGAAGAACAAAGATATATTTGTGCCTGGTTTAGGTGGATCAAATTTAATGCAAACAGTACAGTCCTTCTTTCCGTTTGACCCTTACAAACTAGAAGGAAGTCGTATTTATATTGATAACATTTACTTTGAATGGATTGCTGATGAAGACGAAGACGATGACGATGAGGATAGTGATAGTGATGAGGAAGATGAAGAAGAAGACGAAGTTACCAATGGTATGATGGCTATGAGTATCAGTCCCAGTCCCACCCATTATCTGCAATAAGTTATTTCATTTTTCATACCTCCATTTAATCTTTTAGAAAAAGAATATTTCCTGTAAAAAGAAGCCATCCTAAATCGTAAAAAAAAACACCATTTACATTCCTCTCATCATAATAGCTTATACTGTATTCCCCTTATATAACTTTGAATATAAAAAGGCACCTCTATATTTTTTTAATAAAATTGAAACATAAATTAATTGCTAAAATACCTCCCTTATTTCAAGTTAAATTTATTTTTGAACCTGTCGATGTGATCAAGTTGTTAGAGGCTTTGGACTTCATTTGCGAAGAAATACGTATTTGTCCAACACATATCTAATTCAAAGCAAGGAACCGAACTAGGTAAATCCTTTTGCTGTACTTTTCAAATGATGCGGATATCATGTTTTGGACCAATTGGGTACTTATTATTTGTTTATTTGTAAAGTGCATAAATGACATATCTCAAAAAGCTGAAGAGGGCACCTGCTGAGTGTGTTTTTTAGTAATCATAAATATAATACTCTATTGTAATCGCTCTCGTGTGGTAAAATTAAATATGAAACAAAACAAAACAAAAAGTCCACTTGATTTCATGATCGTCGATATTTGTGTTTTAAGACGTTCTCAAAACTTTTAATATTAATAATTCATTTCAGGAAGCTGGTAAAAATAAACAAATAAAACAAAAATAACACTTATATATAGGCTATTGACAATTATTTTCTTTTCTAAATAAAAAATATGTATTTGTTGATGATAATTTTTTTTATAATAATATATGTTGAGATAAGTTTGTTTGCTTTTGTTTTTTTTTAAAAAAAAAGGTAATATTAATTGACAGCAATGCCACGTCCATTGATATCCACAAAACTACCGTGTAATGTTACAGCGTTAAAGTTGCCTATAGATGATCTTCCAATCTCTTTCATTGATGCGGCATCCACTATTAACATAAAGCATGATTCTGTATTGTCTTTATTAACTGAGTTAACAATAGAGATGATAACACCATCATCTTCAGCTTTGGCTTCGGGGTTAGGAATAAAAATAGGTTCGGCACATGAGCAACCTGGTTCGTCCCATATTTTTGCAGAGCTTTTTTCATCAGTATTGGGACCATTATAAGGTTGATTAAGATCAAGCTTGATTAAACCATTGACAACTGTACCGGAAGCGTACGAAGGAGCAAATCTAGATTCACAAACACCCCAGCAATATCTATAAGGCTTCAAGTTATATTTTGGATTAAAACGGGGCATTTCCAGATCTTGGCCAATAACTTGGTAGGATGCAACTCGGCGTTTGTTGAATGCTGTCATAGAGGAGAGATTGAAATTTGACCATGATGATGATTTCCACTGCTTACTACTGGGTTCTGATACTGGTACATTTCCGAGACGATAACGGCGGAATTGTGAGGGTTTAATTTGATGGTCTTTCTTATTGTCAGTATTTTTATTAAACACATAGCGAGCAGGCTTCACGTTAACCAAATCCATCTTTCCTGTAGGAGTCTTGCCAAGTTCGAAGCTTGCATCAACAATATCGGTATTTTCATACATGCAATAATCCATATAGATTATTCTTTCGCGGCCACCTCCAGGGAGTTCAATTTCTTCATCCCACGCGTTGGCAGCATGGAATGAAAAACATGGATCAGCATCATAAGTAGCCACATGATTTCCTGTATGACGGTCAATAATATGAAAAAGTGTATGTCTGGTTTCATCCCAGTAAAATGTTTGGTAAGCACTTGAATAATATATAGCTGATAAACCGCCGAATGAATAGTAATATGGGAAGTTTGGCACAATAATATAGTTCTTTGTCATACTAAAAGAATGTATATAAGAGGGCTTGAGTGCTTGAAGTGTTTTCCATGCTCCTAAGTGGCGCCAAATAGGTTGATGAAGTCTTGGCTCTGGAGGAGAAAGCTGCTCCTTCTCACCAGGTGAACTGGGTAAATAGGGACCAATAGAATATGTTTGAAAAGAAGGAAATGGACCAAGTTTTACCATGAAATTAACATATTCATCAGCTTCTTCATCATACTGATGGTGAGAGGCGCACAGCTGACCCTGAAGCTTTTCACTAATATGACCATACGTAAACATTTTGAGAGGCACTAGTATAAAGAATTAATATCATGTTTTTCTTGAAAAAAGAAAAGAGAAAGAGAGGGAAAGAAAAAATATGATAACTTGCTCAATGTCTCAGGATCAACAGCTTGTAAAGTATTGGCGTCGCGTTTCACTACCAAAGCTTCACCACGTTTAATGCCCACTTCTTTCTCTAAGCGTTCTCCAAGCGGGAAGTTAGGTGTTATTGTCACGTTCACCATATCAAATTCAGCATCGTTTTCTTGAAGTTCCGCGTTAGTTCCAAACTTTGTTATGTGATGATAAACAGTTTGCATACGACCAAAAATTGTTTTACATGGATCAGGACCAAATGTCAACAAAGTGGGATCTCTTTGTGCAATACGTCTTTCAACACCACTAGAAGTATGACGAGAATTGTAGCGTACAGTTTGAGTCTCACCGCAGATTTCAAATCTATGCAACATAGCAAGACCATCAAAGGGATGTCCAATGTGAAAGGTGTCACCATTATCCAAAAGAACATTATAACGACCGGATCCTAAAAGATCAAATTGTTTTACTTTAGAAAAAAAATAGAATCACAAATAAAACCAGATAACTTTACCTGATCGGTACATAGTACCATTTACCCATTCAGGTATTTTACCTTGGATTGTAAGCTCTATGGCCTTTTCAATAGCAGGTACATTTTTAAAGCCAACAGGCGAATCAGCAGCTTCCCCGCGATGTAGATTCGTGTTCAATTCGGCTAGAGTAATCATGTTTAAATTATATATGTATAATATTATATAATCAGTTGTTACAAATAAAAATGATAATCCAAAAGTAAAACATTTTCTCGATATTCTTATATACTAATTTTTAATCAAATATATGCAGGTGTAACAACTGTATTCTTTGTCTTTAAGAAAACGTTGTAACCTCGGAGCATTTTATAATATTCATTGTTTACTTAACTCTACACCTGAAGTAATAATAATAATAGAAATAATAAAAATCACACACACACACAAGGAGATAGTTTGAAGGTGTCTCTATTAGGTTTTTTTTTAAGGATTAAGGGTTGCATACATTTGATTATTCTACAGTATTACACTATAATTAAGTGACAAGAAATATTAAGTGCTTGTTTGTTCTGATGCTTGAGTAGTCTGCTGCTGCATTTGCAATTGTTGTTGTTTAGCCAGTTGTTGTTTCTCTTGCTGAATTTTATAATTTTGCATTTGCATCTGCATTTGTTCTTTTTTCTGTTCTTTAATTGCTCGACGTCTTATATTCATTTCCATCATGATTCTCTCCTCATATGGATCTTGAGGCTGTCCAAAACCAAAACAGCAGCAAAATGTCTCTGCTAAACTGCATTATAAGGAGTGATTTGATTAGGAAAAAAAATTAAAAAAAAATAGATTTTGAAAAAAAAATACCTGCTACAACAAGAAGGCTCTTCATACATCAAATACTGCGGGTACATCGGGCCTGGTATATGGGGATGAATAGGGGTTTGTTGATACAATGAAGGTGGTATTATTGACGCTAAAGCATCAAGTTAATCAAAAAAAACCCCGGATAACTCTCCCTATCTAGTGATTCCATTTCTTTGTTTTATAATTCTTGCTCTCTCCTCTTTCCCATCTTTTACAACGCTTTTTCCTTTTTTCTTTTTTTTTTTATATATAATGAACTCACATTCATTTACTAGTTGATAAGGAGGTACAGGCGACTGATAAGGGTTGGCTTGTAGAGGCATAATGCTGGAATTTGCCATATAAGCGTTCCCCATAATTGAGGGTGGATATGAGGAGTATGGATAATTTCTAAGCTGATAAGGATCCATATGATATTTGAAAAAAAAATACTCGTATATGATAAAAACAAAAGAAAATGAAAAATAATGATTTTGAGAAAAAAATACACTTAACAACTCGTGAAGGACTATAATGGGTTGTTTGTTTATACACCTTATATCACTTGTAATTGTATCCACCTGACAAAAATAACTCAACCGAGCCATGTGGCTAAAATACCCAAATAAATGATTTCATTCACCTCAAGCTAAATATAGTATTTATTTTGTTGAAAAAAAAAAGTAGTATGTAATTACTATACCTCTTTATGCACTAATCTTGAAGTTTAATTATCATCAGACTCAGTTTTTCCACCTTATTTAATACTATTACTATGTATACAATTAGATCATGCATGAAAAATAACTTGTTTAGCTATATCTAACTGTATCAGAATCAACTTCACTAGATAATAAAATCTGATACTCAGCAAAGAGATCACTGTGTTTTGCATGATTTTCCTAGAAAGGTATACTTTGCCCTTTAATTATTTGTACACAACAGTATTGTGTTACACCTTTTCCAGAAAGTTTGACCAATTCTCCGTCCAAAAGAGTGATTGATTTCTCAAATATAACTAATGCTCTAAACAATGTGATGTGTTATTTGGTATACAAACTGCTAATGTGCCATTCAAATACTTTGATTAGTTAATATTTATATATTAAACACAATATTATCTGCAATAATGTCCGAGTATTTCTTTGTCACCCTCTTAATTATATTTATTTGTGAAAGTATAACTATATTTCAAAGTATCTACAGTAATACTCAATTTTACTTACAATATTATCACCATTCTTCTTATAATATCCAATATAAATCCTGTAGTTTTCATTGTATTTATGTCTCTTCTTTTATCAGAAAGCAAATTATGAATGCTTGATTCTATTTCTTTTTCTATGATATTCTAGAAATATTTTCTGAGACCACCCGAGCATCTTAGATCTTGTATGAGCATGTTAGTTAATTGATCTATGATGCTCACAAATAGTATATTTACGAATATCATATGGGCTACATTCATTGTTTATACGATAACTAAAACATAAAAATTATTTTAAAACATATACTTGTTAGCTACTCCGTTATGTAAGTCTCTCGAGATAGCTCCAAGTTCTATAACCTTGTCTTCACTCCTACAATTTTAATTTCTATAATAGGCTATCAATTAAAAAAGAGGAGGGAAGGAGAAAAAAGAAATTAATATTACTTTAAATGATATTGAGAACTTCCTTTGCACTATATCTGACAAAAGATGGAAGATTTATCAGAAGAATAATGAAAATATTCTTCATGTGCTATTGCTTTTTTCATAATTTATTAGACCTTACAAGCTAGTAACAAGAATGATTATCTAGTTGGCGAAATATATAGTTATATATATACTTATAATACACATTATTCTTACCTATTTTCATAAGCTTATGCATAAAATCTTCATTTGTCGGCAATATTCTATTTATGATTTTTTTTTGTACGCTTTAAATTTACTACGCCATAATTGTCAGTGCCTATAGAACATAAAGAAAGAAATGCAAATAAAACGACAAAAGTTGACAGTTATGTAAAAACGAAGAGAATAATTTTAACAATAAAGAAAAAGATAATTTATTGAGTATTCAATCACTTTTGGATAACTTATTTGTTCTTTGTTTATTTTAAGATACGGTTTGAATACCATCCCTATTAGAATGAATAAGAACAAGGTGACTATTGACATCAAATGGACTTCCAGAATATACGATAAATTCATCATTATCTACCAAGGAGTTAGATAAACCATAGATCTCGCGAATATTGGATGTGATGAACTGAATAGCTTGGCTTTCTGAGATCTCACCATTTTTCAATTCAGAAGTAGAGGGTGAAGTAGCAGAGAGCCATCCAGCATCCCAGGCCAAATTTCTTGCCAAGCCATCATCGTAAATTCCAACACCAATCTTAACACCATAACTTTGAAGGACATGACCAGCAGTACCATTTGTTAGAGGAGCGCCTGTCAAACAATGAATAGAATCAAAATTTGAAGGGGTACATAAAACAGGCTGGAGAATAACAGGAATATTTAATTCGGCTAGGTGGGGAGCAACTAGATATGCCTCTGTACCACCATGAATAACGAAACGTGCTTTTGGAACATGATCACGTTTTAATATAATTAAAGAAGCAATTTCATCCTTGTTATGAGCAGTAATAACAACAGGCAATTCACCCCTAGCTGCTTGACCATAGTAGTTGTCAGATTTGATATTCTCGGTTAATATTTGGCGAATAAAACTAATTTGAGAAGAAATAGTAGGAAAGCTGCTTGACTTTGCATTATTACCAATCTGTAAGTGAAGCGCAACGGCAGACGAGATCAATGAATTGGGCTCCAATACTAAATCCAATCATATAATGATAAAACGTTAGGTTTTATATCCATAAATATCTATTTAATTCTACTTACATGAATCGGCACCAGTCTTGAAAGCAGCGGAAACTCCAATTACTACGTTGGATGACATAGGAGCAGTAATTGCGGTTAAAACACCCCCTTTATAGGCCTCTTCCAAATGACGTGTACCAAGCTTAAGGCCATCTACTGTTTGGATTATATCCTTAGAATCTCGCGAAATACTGGGTCTACCAAAGCCATCACCAGTAACATCTTCACTTTGAATTTCAACAAGACCAAGGGAAGATCCAACACCGATAAGACCCTATAGAAAAAAAAAGGAGTAATAAATTAACGTGATAATTCTATTAAAATTTTTTATTATTCGGTTTTTTCTACTTACAGGAAGAACATATCCGCCTTCAAGATCATATACTGGTAGTGTTTTTTCACTGTTCTGGACTGAGACAATAAAATCTGAACAATCTGTAGCAGCGCACACAACAGTTCCATCCTTGATAACAAGCTCAAGTGGTCCCTTGGCAGGTTCGCTCTCCAAGAAAGAGTATCCAGCATTCTTAAGAATGTAGCTCTTTGTACCTTTCTTGATATTTTTTTTGGTATCTTTCTCAACATTGTTTTTAGTGGACACTTTTTTAGCAGGAGCAAGAGTAATTTCTCGTTCTTGAAATTGTGGGACACCATCGATAAACACTTGAAGAGGGGCGGCACCTAATTCAAGGGGTTCACGATCCCAAATAACAATATCGGCATCATAACCTACTTTGAGGGAACCAACACGATGACCCAATCCAATAGCATTAGCGGGAGTAGACGTAACAGCTTTAAAGGCTTCCTGAGGAGGTAAACCATAGTGACTAGATTTTGCAGCTTCAAAAACTAAATGCTGAGAGTTGAGTACAGGATGATCACTCTTCAATGCAACAGGAATACCAGCATCGTATAAAATCTTAGGGGCTTGTGGAATAGCCTGGAAAGCTTCTTTTTTATAACCCCAATGGTCCGCAAAAGTAGCAATAGTAATATTATTACGGGCGCGACGAAGAATGTCGGGAACACGATAAGCATCAAGGGCATGATGGAAGGCACTAATAGTGAAATTGAACTCGAGAGAGTGACGAACCATTGCTTCGATATCGTGAGTCTCATAACAATGTACGTTAAGCAAAACATCTCCACGCAAAAGTGCAACAAGGGATTCTAAACTTAAATCTTCTGGGAAAGCTGTATCAAAACGGGCAGAGGTGTCCTGAGAAGCTCTACACCAATCATCTTGTTCATGCATCAATTTCTGGGCTCTAGT
>VCJD01001066.1:16596-29246 GCA_024140245.1 Backusella tuberculispora | reverse complement strand
TTTAGCTCCCGCCATTTCCTTATTTGAAATTCACGTCGCCTGCTGTGAATTCTTTAGGAGTGATGCATCTTGTTGATTTCTTGTGGTTAAAAAAAAATTACATAAAATGTTTACTTTTAAAGCTCAAATCATTTTTGTTTTTTTGTTTTTGTTTGTTTTTCTTTTTAAACGTTTTTTCTTCTTCTTCTTCTTCTCTCTTTTGCATGAAAACAATATTGAAAGATCACTGGGTGTCTTTACCTTTTTTTATAGTCACGTAGGATTTATTTTTTATTTTTTATTATCATTGCTGTTATTCATTCCACTCCTTTTTATTATTATTATTATTATTAGCTTCTTTGGTACAGGATTCCAAGCGATTCCAATCGTTACTTGGCTTTATGTACCACTGTTATTAAGCTATACTCGACAAGCATGGTACAATATCATTATTGCATATTTAATTAGCGGCTTTGGATTTGCATTGGATTACCTTGCGATTTTTCATATGGTTGAAGCTCAGCCTCGCTTCCCAAAGTATTGGTCCCTGCTAGGTAAACCTAAACAAAAATTATCTTTACTTTAATAATATCATGTTCTGACTTGAGTTTTTTTTTTTGAAGTTGCTTCGTTTTTAGTAAATGTAATATTATTAATTTCTGCTAGTGCCGATCGATTTATTGTAAAACAAGGAATGTTTTGGACGCGTGTTCTTTTCTTTCCATGTGTCTGGACAGGACTCTGGTATTCACTCGCTCGATTTGGTGGTTTGGGAGACTTTCCTACACTTTCAACTCCATTGGCTGACTGGGCTGACCTTGCTCAAGTAGTAAGTTTGGGTGGTCGACCTTTAATTGATTTCTTGGTCTCCTTATTTGGAACAGTTATATTAGAGACTTGTGCTAATGTCCCAGAATCTGCTCCACTCCTTCAATCTGAGGATACGGAAGATGAAAATAACGATACAAATAACAACAATGGTACTGTAAAACCATCCTCGTTATGGAGCCAACCTTTAGCGTGGTATGCTGTTTTGCTTGGTCTTGTTTATGTATATGGAGGTGCCCAGGTTAATAATCATGCTGGGTCTTTTTACCAGAATTCTTTGACCGATTATATACCTCCAAGTCTACCTGTTGGATGTGTCGTCGGTCCAGGGAGTGATCTTGTAGCAGCAAAAAACCATTCACATTGGCTTGGAATGACTCAAACATTAGCAGAGGTAAATATATTATAATTTGCTAAGATTTAATTTCAGGAAAATTTCTAAAAAAATCTCTTTCTCTCTCTCTTGCATAAAGTCTGGCGCTAAACTAATTCTTTGGTCAGAGGAAACAGTTAGAGTTGAAGATGATGAAGAGGAACAAGTATTTTTGGAAAGTGTAAAGTCTATAGCAACCAATTATGGTGTATATATAGCCGTGACATATGATTTACTTAGCCCTATTCAGAAGAATAAGCTAGTTTTAATTGATAAAAATGGTCAAATTGGTATAGACTATAATAAGGCTTTCCCCGTACCAGGTGTGGTAAGTAAAATAGCATATATATGTTATTATTACTAGAATTTGAATTTGGTTTGTGTTATTGTACAGGAAACGCAAGGTGCTGGACCAGCAGTACTTCAATACATAGACACTGATGAGTTTGGACGAATTGGTGCTGCTATTTGTTTTGATTACAACTTTGCTCATTTTATAAACCAAGCTAGTAAATATTCTGTTGATGTGATGCTTCAGGCAACTTGGACATGGGGTAACGCCATTTATTAAAGAGAGTTTTATTTTACTTTTGATCAAAAGAAGTTCTAATATCAAATCTTTAGGACCAGGAGGCGTTTACCATGCAAAGTCTAATACACTTCGAGCTGTTGAAAATGGATTTACTCTTTTACGTTGTGCATCACAAAGTGTATCTGGTGTATTTGAGCCCACAATCCAAGGTATATATAATCAAAAAGTAGGCTCACTCAATGATGAATCCTACATATTCCAGTTACCTATTCAAAAACGTATCAATACTTTGTACGGATATATTGGTGATTTGTTTAGTTATATGTGTCTTGCAACAGCTATTACTATGTTATTGATCAAAAAAAGACCATTGGAAATCTAAATATCTTGGAAAATAAAAATTCAATCATTATTAAACTCAACAAAATAAAAAGTGGTCCAAAAAGCTTGAATGATGATAATAAAAGAAAGTCAAGTGAGTGGATTGGTTAAATAAAGAGTAAAGAATGGGCTTGTATATTTTTCTGTTCATGCAAATCAGGACGTCAAAGATATTTAAACTATGAAAAACGAATTAATACGCAGACAAATACTTTTTTTTTTATGAAATTATGACGAGTATGGGCTTTCCAGTTAATTGTTTAGACTTTGTACAAAATATATCAATTGAAAAATCTTTAAACCAGTAAAAACATGTCACCCATGTCCCTCCAGATATGGATATGCGGCCAAAATTCCGATAGATCAGACTTGATTTGTATAAAAAATTACACTTTGGTCAATTTTGAAGGTTTTCTCTTACAGCTTTAGATTAAACAACTGCTTCACCCTGTAAAAGAATCAAGAAAACACTACAAAGTACCAATATAAGATAAAGCTCATGCTCTCATGCTATTCAGTGAAAGCCTCTGGTGGAGAATAAAAGTCAGTCACACGGAGCCCTGTGAGACAGTTTTTTTTTTCCCTACCTCTTTTTGTTTTTCTCTCTCTATCCTCTTCTTTTGTGTATCTATAGCAATACAATGTCCACTTTAATCACAAGAATAAGAGGTGTCTCACGCTCTTTTATTTTATACAAGAAACATTATAAAGTCGCTAATCTACGACAATCAGCGGCTTGCTTCCACAATTCACCCTGGACTAACAAAGAAGACGATGAAAAAAGTCGTGAATTATTTTCAGATCAACGTTTTAAAGAACTTGTAGCTGAACTAGAAACACCAGATAGCTTCAATCAAGAGGTCGATCTAAGTGAATATTTGGAAACATTCAAACCCAAAGACTCCCTTTTAGACACAAAGCGATACAACCAATTGCGCAACCTACTAAATAAGTCATTTAGCGTCCGTCAGTTGTCCGACTATCTCGAACATAAAGGACTTAATAAAAAAGGAAAAAAGGAAAGGTTGATCACTCGCATTATATATGAAGGCTGGAATGTCAAAACAAGGGAACAATTGAATGAAGAAAGAAAAAGGAAATTACAGGATCAAGTGACTGAACGTTTCCCAGCAACTAATTACGAACTATTTTTTATCATTGGGGACAATGGCAGTACCATTAGAGAGGTCGAAGAAGCTTTTAATGTTGACATTACAATCGATGTCATTGGATCATACTACATGGTACAAGGACCGTCCAAGTCAGTTCTAAAAGCAAAATCGGCCATTCGATCCAAATTAGACATTATAAGAGAAGAGGTACCCATTCCAGCTAAAATAAAAGAGAACCCTAAATACGAGGAAGAAGTAAAGACAATATTGGCAGATATTTCAAAAGTATCTAATGCTTATATTTCGCTAGATGGAGACAAGGTAGTGTCACTTATGAGAATGATTGCTAAGGGTAATATTTTAATTATAAACTTTGTCGTAGTTTGATTTAGCCTGTAGAACAACAGAAGCAGTAGAAAGAACAAGAAATTTACTGGGATTAGCATTATTAGAGGTATTATTATTATTATTACTAGATAAAGAATATAGCCTGTTTAGATGTATTAAATGAATGATTATATATTATAGTTGGATGTAACAGATAAAAAGCCTTTGGATACATCAGATACCACTCTGCTTGAAAATACATCAAGTCAATCTACTTTATTACCAATTCATGATACGTCGGCAATGTCAATTTATAGTAGAAGATTTGGTTGGAGTAGGATTGTCAGTACCAAGGTAAAAAAAAAAGGGGGGGATATGTTTTTAAGTACAATGCAAATTGTTTAATTGGTTATTGTTAATTATGGTAGACCAACGATGATAAAGATAAATACGATGACGATAGTAATAATAATAAGCTACATCAATACAATGTATTGAGTAGTGAAGAGTAAGAGTTATTGAATATCACTTTTATATCCATGGTTACTAATATTTATAAACATATCAATATTTAAAAGGTCTCAAACTGTGGATTTGGATGAAGTAAAGAATAAGCTATTAACACCCTTTTCTGATGTAAACAACGTTTTTATAAAAGCCAGGTAAATGAACAAAATAAATAAACAAACAAACAATAATAATGACGGTGATCATTTATGCATATCTTGTATTTTTATTTTTAGATTTGGACATCTCTTGTTCCGAAATCCCGATAGTAGCAATATCCTGAAACCAAGCTTGGATACTTTATTGAACCCGTCAGATATTAAAGGCTTATTAAGAACACGAACACAGTTCTTTAATGCGTAAGTGACTTTCTTTCATGTATTTAATTATTTATCTATCTGTTTATTTAGTTATTTATTTATCTACATATATTCTTGTGAATATATTCAATATTAGAATGCCACCATATCACATTTCAAAGCAATTTATACCTTTCGAGTTAGAAAACGGATTTCATGAGAGATGTGTTAGACTAGAATATATCAACAAATCGCTATTATATACTACAGCTTTACCGGATTTGAAAAGAGTTTTATTAGAATTCAATGTGAGCGAGCAAGGAGAAATGACCTTAAAACATGCCTTTGGAGAGAAGAAGAGATCTGTCATTGATATGCTAGGCGTTTCTGGGTAAATTCATTATCCTGCTATCATCAATATAACAGTAATACTAATAATAGCAAGGTAGCAATGTAGATGTTCGTTTATTAGCTAAAGAATTGGATCATTATTCCCATGATTGTCTACCTAATGGATTAGAAGAGATGGTGGATAGTTGTAAATTAACAAGGTAAAAAAAAAAGTAAACTTTATATTTTTTTTGAAATTGTACAGGCTAAACCACTTCTAGCTATTCTGAACTAGAGGCGCCTAGAAATTGGGTAGGACAAGACAATACTCAAATGACGCTGTTGGATGCCACCTTTGTTAATAAAAAGAAATATCAATCTTACAACAACCTGGTTACTATAAGCCACATTCAACAACAAGATAGTGGAATAGAAAGGACAGAACTTGATGTAAGTCACACTAATGTAATTTACAATATACTTTAATTAGTAATGAAATATTATATTAGGTTACTTCCTCATTGGATTCAACGAATAATAACGGATGGAGCTCACTTACAAATACAATCTATGATATTGCTAGTAAATGGAAATACTATTCCGTTCAAGATAATTAAATAAAATAGTAATAAAATAGAGTATCAAATTCATGTATAAAAATAAAAAAGGAGCTGTTTTTCCCCCTGGAACACTTTATTCTGTGTAATTCAAAAGTAAGTAATATATAACATTCGCCCCTGACCCTCCGCCAGCCTATCATCCTGGCTTTTTTTTTCTTTTTTTTCTTTTTTTTTTTAGCAGTTTATAGCTTATATGTACATATATATATATAACTTATCTCACGCGCTGTACTTTTACTTCCTTTCTTTTTTCTTTTCTTCTTTTTTTATTCTTTCTCTTATCCCTTATTTAACAAGTAATAAATAAATAAAAAAATTTGTGTGTAAATGAGCGACATTACGAATACGCAATCAAATAGAAAGAGGAATAACTCGATTATTCCCTCAGAGTTTATGAATGACACCAGTAGTGGAGGTATGGAAAGAGCAGCTTTAGCAACTGTGTTTGGTGTCAAGGAATATACCGAATCTAAGATATTTTGGAATGCTGGACATGAGCAGGAAGACGATATAACAGGTTTTAAACCTGTACAGCGAAATACCAGTAAACGCAGTAGCAACAACAATAACAACAATAACAGCAGCAGCAGCAACAACAACAGCAATAATATTATTATTAGCAATAGTTATATTAGTAAATCGGTTAGTGATAAACAAAGTCCGCATCACTATGTATTGCCAAGCATACCCGCTGTGAGCGAGTTTGGAGATCTTTGGCAAGACACCACACTCCGTAAAGAACTGTCTCCCATACATGATAAACACTTAGGTCATACTTCTAATAAAATACAAATCGATATTAGTGACCCGTTTCAGGTCCCACCATCTGAAGATCTTTCAGATTATCCGTCAAATTTGTTTGATATCATTAAGGACGATGCAACTTCTATTATTATTTGGGGTGCAGATACTAAACAGCAGCATCAGACTATGCCATCATCGAACGGACTTGAGAAGAAGAAAACAAGATGGTCAGCACAGCAGTTGATACCCGATGGATTGAAACTACCAAAAAGGTTAAAATCCCATTCAAAGTCTCAATCACTTTCTTCTATTAATGATGCAGCAAATCTTGATATTGAACCAGCCAAAGTCATCGAAGCAGCTACTATTGAAAAGTTAATTGAGAAATTAACAATTTCTTTGGGTAATATAGCCAATAATATATATATTAGCATATAATCTTTATTATTATTAATATTATTAACTATTTCATATGTATATAATGCATAGATTATTCATTCATGACTGATTTCTTCTTAATATTTCGTGTATTTATGACACCAATCCAACTCTGTAAATTCTTAATATTACGATTTAGATGGGCTATTGAGAATAATGATGAAAACAGACGTATTGTTAGAATAAGGTAAATTGATGGATAGATAGAGAAATAATCTATTTTTATGTGAATATTGATCCTCTTTTTTCTTTTTTTTTTTTTGGTTAGAACCTTTGTTGTGTTACGACATTGGCTGCAAAATTATTTTTTACATGATTTTGTTCCTAGCCGAGAATTAAGGGTAACACTAACATCATTTTTAAATGCCATGCCTTTCCATCACATCATCAAACAGTCTCAACGAGATCAGAACATTATAAAAATACTCAAACGTGTTATACAACGTCTCAAAAAGATTTATTATCACTCATCTCAATCAGCATGTGTACAGGTAATAGAACCACCTCCACCAACTTCTGAACAAGAGAAAGTAAGAGTGATGGTCAAGGAAAAGTTATCACAAAGTGCCCTTCGTCAAAAGACTCTGACCATAGTCGATCGTATTAATGTCGATGCACGTCATGGAAGTAACACCGCTCTCAAGGATAAGCAATCAGCACCCATTGTCGTTATTGGTAATTTCCCTAAAGCCACATCACACTCCTTTATTGAAGTGGCGCCTCAACGACATCGAGGTTTCTCTGTGTCTTCTTCTAGAAAGAGTGCTTCAACCCTTCCAACTAATATACACCATAATAGAAATAGCTATCCGAGTGATTCTGGTACCAAAGAGTGGTCTTCATTTTCTGCTAACAATATCGATACCGAAAAGAGACTACAGGAGGAGGATGATGGTCCCATATATCTAGAACAGGATGATCTTTGTGGAACATCAGTTGTATCACACAACTCATTTGAAAGTTTTGTTAGTCCAGGTACATCTGAACCTTCAGATAATGGTGATGCAAGTAATCAATCATTTACAACAACTGAAGGAGAAATAGAAGAAAGACATGATGATGTTGATGCTGGGAAAAAAATATCAATGCCAAAGGAAGTCGTAGGAGAAGAACTTACCCAAAAACTAGAAGAATTACGCCGTCAGCAAGAAGAAGATGATGAAATCAACCGCATCAAGTTTTTTACATCACATGAAAAAAATGAACCATCTGATATTCAGCCAAATCTACTTGGAAATGCTGTCCGTTCTCGTTCTTTTTACAGTGCCCAACTAGCCATACCTTCTAATATTTCCACACCTGATAATGAGTATGTTCATCTTGATAACATTCCAGATTCTTTAAATGAATTAAAAGTAGCAGATCATCATCAACAACTGCATCATAATCCAATTTATGAATCAGAAGCATTCACTACTCCAGTTGAGCCATTCTCTGGTCACCCATCAACTTTGAATAAATACACTGAAAAACCAATTGCTAAGCAGCGCATGTCAAAGACCCATTATCAAAATGACCGCAAAACCAAGCCACTTCCACATTTAGCAAGTGATGATCTATTATCTCCTCGTTCTATGAGAGAGACAAAAGTTTTATCCCCAAATTCTACTTATGATAAAAATCACAAAGTTGAACTTTGGCGACAAGGTATCCATCGTCCTGTTTCTGAAAAAGAATTAAAAATTGGTGCAAATATTGAAGAGGTATATACAAAAAAAAAAATAGTTTTCAATTCACAATTATATATTGTTATATAACATGTCATCTTTCTATATAATCCTCTCTCTGTGTATATAATTAGGCTAACACACCAAAATCGAGGGTTCGAGAGATGGACCTAAGTCCCAATTTATCAAGGCCAGAAGTAATCCAGCGTCCCATGTCAGACTTGGACCATTCTGTAATCATCTATTATCCAACAGATATCTTAGCTCAACAGCTCTGTATAATCGAAAAGGATGTATTGTTGGATATAAGCTGGGAGGAACTTGTTGATTGTAGATGGACAAAGATGGCATCAAGTAGTTTTTATCAGCCGGATATGTTGGATAAGGACCAACTTGCATTATTATTACCGGAGCAACTCCATCAAGGTATCTTCTCTCGTACAAAAAGAAAGATGCAACAAGAGAAAAAGATTCAGTCTGTCGAACGAGGTATTGAGAGAGCTATCAATCGATTCAATGCTGTCTGTCAGTGGGTTTCTTTTGAAATTGTAAAAACAAAAAATATTGAGATGAGAGCAAGAGTAATTGAAAAGTTTATTCGATTAGCAAAGGTAAGTAGAAATATATATATATATATATATATATATACTCATTTATTAACACACAAGTATAATTGACCCCCTCCACTATATAAACTTAATAGAAATGTACATTATATTGCAATTTCGCCACATTACTTCAAATATTACTTGGTCTGCAATCAGCCTCTGTATCTCGTCTTGAAAGAACATGGTCTCTTGTTCATAAAAGAGAAATGAAAACGTTGCATGAACTATCAAATTTTACATCACCTACCAAGAATTGGAAAAACTTACGAGATGAAATGAATGAAGTGGCCGACAAGTATGGTATGGCACCAACCGAAATCCAAGTGGAGATGGGCGCCCAATCTAGTAGTCTTTCTAAAAACCGAAGCAAAAAATCAGTCGTGATTAAACTACCTTTTGGTGGCTGTATCCCATTCTTAGGCATCTATTTATCCGATTTGGTGTTCAATGCTGAGTTACCACCTTATTTAGCAAACAAAAGAACTGGACTGAAAGAAGAAGATACAAGTGTGAAATATGTGATCATGTCACAGTCACTTGTACATTTTAGAAAACATCGTATTACTGCTGCTGTTATCAAACGTGTACTTGTGTTTCAATCATTGGCACAGAGATACCCCTTTGGAAAATCTTTGGATGTGGAATTAACAAATATGTGCCACGATGTACAATCTCCTGATTCAGAACAAATACTAAAAATGAGTTGTGAAGTTGAACCCAAGGCGTTCTGATTTTTTTCTTTCTTTCATATTAATATCAGTGCTATTTCTATTATTACTATTTAATGTAAAAATATATAATAAATACCTATCATATCATATGAACAAACTAAAAAAAAGGTCTATTGTAATATTATTCAATTTATGCGAACTAGTAGAGGACACTAATCTCTTAATATCACGAAAGATGAGTTAGCTATGGCAATTATTTGGCAAAATTAAATGCAATGATTATCATATATATAGTATTGTAGATTGTATGCTTATATGAAGGACTATGCCGTATTTGAAATGTGAGCAGTAATATTTTATCCCATAAATTCTTATAGATCTATTCATGTTACTTTCAGCATAATTAAGTCTAGAGAGTAAGACTCAAAAAATAAAAAATAAAACGCTTGTTTGAAGAGCCAAATGAGATGATAAAAAGAAGAATACAATTATTTCAAAATTTATTCCTGAAAATGCTGTAGAGTTTGACTTTTATAGAACTTAAATTCTGCCATATGAAATTATATCTCATATTTGCCATAAGCTCCTCTTCTTTTGCTTTTAATAAAACTGAGGTTAAAAGAGACTCATTTCTTATTATTACTTTACTGATACTACTAAAATTATTGCTTTCACACTGTTATTATTACATGGTAGAATAAAACACTGCCCCCAATAAAACGAAAATATCAAAGTATAAATATACATACTATATATTATTATATATTTGCATTACACACAATAGATATATATCACATAGCTAAACAACAATGAATTTTTCCATATAGCACTACTTGCTACAACAAACAAACTACATGATAGCATTCAAGATATCAAGCTACCTCAGTATATTATATGATAAATAGATAAATCCTATTTCAATCAAGTGTATACCATTTGATTGTAGATTAGAAGGAGCATAATTTAAATAAATCACTTGTATTCTTAGTTATATATACTAAGTATTTCTGACCATATTATTTATCTTGTAAGTACAGAACGCAATATAATATAAACATACATAAAAAAACAAATGAGAGAAGCCCATCATGACCAATTGATCTTGTTATGACTTTATTTTATTCTCAGGGATACATTCAGTATCTCGTTACTGACTTGTTTAGTAAGTAAACAAAATCGAAAAGGAAAAAAAAGAACAGGGTTCGAACATAAAGTCTGTGGTCATGTTGAAATCACTTGATCGTTTCAACGGTACAATACTCCTACTGCTACGATCAAACACATACTTGAGTTTCAATCGTCAGATCAGTGTTGCGGTTTTGGAAGTTTTATTAATGAAGAGACTAGTATGTGTGTATTACAGCGTATTACCTTCTGCTTTAGACTTTACGCCGAGACTAAAAGTTGTAAACTCAAATTTAAACACATCAGTCTTTTATATCATTGTATATTTTATTTTAACCATTCCTTCTATTATCTATCGTTCTCTGTAAAACTTTCACCGTAAATATTTTTGATGCTCACAATTATTATTGTTATTATTTATGTGGGGTATGTTTTTTACTACTTTCACAATTTTAAAAAATACCATTTTTGTATTGAAAAGAAACCAGAATCATAAGACAATATAGAAAATGCCATTGATTTTTTATTGTTTTTAAAAGTAAAAAGTAATAATATGTACACATACACAAACACACAGAAAAGAAAATAGCTACACCGGTTGGATTTAACCTGATCTTGGTCTCATAACCAACTCAATATCAGAATCCGATTCATCGTGATTTAATCCTGAGATATGAACAGAAGAACCACCATGTTCTTCCAAAAGAGTAGCTTCACCCATTAAAAACGCCTCGTCTTCCTCTATGTCATCATCGTCTCTATTATGAATTGGATGATAATCCTTTCTTGCGATTGAATCTAGCAAGTACACACCGGTGAATATAATAACAAAACCACAGATGAGAGATGCGATATTAACAGGATTATCCGTATTGAACCCTTGAAACAAAATTGCTGATGCGACAATGGTTGCTGTTGTGAAACAAACAAAATAAATCGGGTTTACTCTAAAAATAACGAAATAATATAATGAAAATATAAGAACAATTAGTATTAAGAGAAATCATCATACAGAATAATGATTTACAACTTACACATTTGTTGAGAATTGCTCTAATGCCTTGTTGAAATAGTTCATTTGTATAACAATGCATACGACCACAGTCAACCCAAAAGCATACGTGGATGGATGGGTAAACTGATTATTACCAGCAAACGTAAGCTTCAAGGCAATGCCAAAAGCTTTAATTGCCATTACTGAAACTGAACCAACTAAAGAACAAATTGATATGTAGACAAATGGGTTTTTTGTACCGTATCGAGGCACTACCTTCATAATCATAAAATAACTGGTACATCCCACCAAAGCACAATAAACCATGAATGCTAAAAATAAAAAATAAAAACAAAAGACTCATTATTTAATAACATATCACTTATTACAGTTCCTCTTATATATGTATAAGATTACCTGGTTGTAAAGCATAAAATAACAGCTCATCTATAGAAGTTACTTCTTTATCTTCAGGTGCATGTAACACAACGAGAAAAGCTCCAACTACCGATAATAAACATCCAATTTTTCCTATTGAACCCAACTTTTCCTTTAAAAAGATAGATGCAAATATAGCCCTATTAAAGCAACATAAGAAAAAAGAAAAGAAAAGAAAAAAAGGCTAATCCCCTTGTCTCTCTTATTACTTTAATTCCAAATACCAACCCTAAAATAACACTTAATGCTCCCAAAGGTGTAACCAAAAGTGGAGGCGCAAAAGAGTATGCCGAAAAATTCAGAATTTCACCAACAGCCACTTTTTAATAATAATATAAGAGAGAGAGAGAGAGAGAGAGAGAGAAACAAAATGATGAGAATATAAATCATATTACAGGATTTCGTATCATTAAATATTCATTTACTTGTGCCTATACCAGCCCACCAAGTCCAGTTCTTTAGATAATGATGATTTCCTTCTACCGCTGATACACCTGATTTTTATTTTGTTCACAAAGCAAAGTTATTTATTAAGAAAAACTCAACTGGAAAACACTATTTACCGTGACGCTTCTTTGAACTTACAAGTCCTTTTTTTGTGATAACAAACGAAAGTCCAATAAAGACACTGGAACTCATTGCCAGAATAAGTCCAATATATTTATCCTGTAACATGT
>VCJD01001052.1:4303-15313 GCA_024140245.1 Backusella tuberculispora | reverse complement strand
TTTTTTTTTCTTCATGAAACATTTGCAGTGTATTTTGATATCAATTGCATTGCCGTATTGTTTATGTAGTGACAGGTTATGGCCTGCTCCTAGATTGGTAGAATGGGGAAACGAAACCATTGCACTTGATGTAAGCAAGTTCTTTCAAGAATTTATTGTTGTATAGATTTTAATTAATTTCAAATTTTATGCCTTACTGTTAAAATTAAGTCGTCGTTCCACATCTCAGGTTCAGAGATTTATCAGTTACAAAAAGCCATTTCTCGTTACACTCAACTTATCACAAATGAGAGATGGTCTCCAGTAAGTGTTTTTCCTTTTTCCTTTTTCCTTTTTATTTTTATTTTACTATGTTTGTAATAAAGCACAAGCTCACAATCTCTATATAGATACAGGACGACTATCAAGATAACACAAAGTTATCAAACAATGTATCACACATTACATTGAAAGAGCTTCAGGTACACGTAGAGCAGAGTGATGTAAAGTTAGATTTTGGTGTGGATGAGTCTTATCGTTTAGTGATTCCCAGCAACAGTTCTATTGCCAATTTGACAGCAAATACAGTTTGGGGTGCCTTGCATGGTCTTGAAACCTTTTCTCAATTAGTACAAACTCAGCTTATCCCGGAAGAAGATGAAGAAACAGAAAAAAAAAATGAGATGTTTTACGATGCTGAGATGGAAGGAGATGAAAATGAGAATGGAAGCTTCGATGGACTTGTCATTCGCGAAGTTCCAATTTTGATACAGGATGCTCCTCAATATTCTCATCGTGGGTTGATGCTTGGTAAGGTTTCGATCTATTAAAGGTTGCGGTGATGCAATTTTGACCAATCAATTTTAGATACTGCAAGAAACTTCTTCCCAGTCAAGGATATTCTTCGTACAATAGACGCATTGGCTTACAACAAAATGAATGTATGATTTTTTTTTTGCTAAGCATATATTCCTTCCACAGTTTCTCGTCATAATTTGATGATACTAATGCCATGTGCTCATTCCTGATTATTGTTATTATCATTATAATAATTGTTTTTTAGGTGTTCCACTGGCACATCACGGATTCACAAAGCTTCCCACTAAAGCTAAATGACACTCCTGAACTTGCACTTCAGGGTGCTTACAAATTACACCAAAAAAGATTAATGTATACTACTCGAGATGTAAAACATATTATAAAATATGCAAATAATCGCGGTGTTCGTGTTATACCTGAAATCGATATGGTAACCTATTATTTTTGCATTAAAAAAAGTAATTGAAGCCCTGAAATTGTAACACTATTTTCTCAATTTGTTCTTATTAGCCTGCTCACACCGGTTCTTGGGGAGAAGCATACAAAAATATAACGTAAGTTATAAATGTTCTATTTTTCCTTATTTGTTTATTCATACATTTATTCATCTGTTTATTATAATTATTTATAGTACATGTACGGGTATGCATTATCTTGATCCCTCAAACGACTGGGACAAACGTTTTGCAAATGAACCTGGAACTGGCCAGTTAAATCCTATTAATAACCAAACGTATGAGATTGTGGGAAAAGTGATTCGTGAGATGAATCAGTTATTTCCTGATAGTTGGTATCATGGTGGAGGTGATGAGCCAGTTTCGCGCTGTTGGGAACAAGATGAATCTGTTCGTCAATATATGGCTGACCACAATGCCACTGGAACTGATCTTTTAGGTTTATTTATTGAAAAAGAGTTGGAAATTATTAATGAATCTAAAAAAACCACCATGTTATGGGAAGGTATATACGGGGGAAAAAAAATCGGCATAAAACTCTTTTGTTCCACGATGTTAATTTTAATTAATCAAATAGACGCAGTTACAAGTGATAACCTACCTTTACCTCAGGATGTTGTGTTACAGGTTTGGACAAACCCTATTAAAGATGCTATTAGTAAGGGTCACAGAGTGATTGCTTCTAATTATAATTTCTGGTATTTGGATTGCGGTCATGGTGGATGGGAGTAAGTTTTAACAAGAATCAACTTTTTTTTCTTCAACTCAATTCAATCTGCTTATTTTCTTCTTGAACGTTAGGTCAAACAATACAGAATATAACGAACAAGTGCCACCAGAGGTCCCCTCAGTTGTTAGTGAAGTATTAGGGTACTTCAATCTAAGTGATAACTATGCTACACCAAACTGGGGCGGAATGGGAGGTGATTGGTGCAGGTAAATAAAATATATATATAATGATAAATGAAAACACAAGATAAATAACTCTTAAAATCATCTTCTTCTTTTTATTTATTTAATTATTTATCTAGTCCGTACAAATCATGGCAGAGAGTATATAGTTATGACTTGGAGTATGGTTTGAATAAAAGCGAAGCTGAATTTGTGTTGGGTGGAGAAGTGGCTCTTTGGGCAGAGCAGACCGATGAAACATCTCTTGATAACCGTTTATGGTAATTAATATCGGTACTACAACATGTGTTGCCAAAACATACCTGCTGATGAAAATTTCTTATGTGTGACAATTTTAGGCCTAGAGCTGCCGCGGCAGGAGAGGTGTTGTGGTCAGGTAAGTATGACAGCAACAACCATACACGAACTGCTGGAGATGCCATGCAACGATTCTTTGACTGGCGTTATCGTTTAGTTTCAAGAGGCATTAGAGCAGCGGCTGTTCAGCCATTATGGTGGTAATTATACAATGATTCTAAATGAAGAAAACGGTCATGGTAGAAAAGAAGAACGTTTTACTAAGTAAATATTTTAGTGCCTCCCATCCTCGCTTATGTGACGACAAAAACACCGGAAACTATACTGAAAACACTTAGAAGCATAAATACAATGATGAAAACAGTTTTATATTTAGACAAAAACAAAAACAAAAAAGCTTTGCATGTATAATAAAAATAGACTATTAAACTAAAAATTCGTTCCCAAGTTATCCATACTTGTTGAAAAAATAGATTGTCATTTTCATTTTTTACCTTTTTTTCAGGGCCTCGTAAAGTGAGAGAGGGATACATTACATAAGGAGAAGGGCTTATCAAAAAAAGTTTATTTAGTTATTTCTATATAAGATAGCTCGTGGCAAAAATTAATAAATAAATGCAATATTATATAATCTGTCTTGGCATCACCTTCACTCCAAACGGTAATATTACTATAACAGGAAAAATATAAATAAAAATATTTTTTTTATAACTAGACGAAATGTGTGTAGCATTATGAACCTTCTGATTTCATTTATATTTTTTAATTTCTATATAGTGTATAAAAACTCTTTTTATTGATACTACCTAGAGTAACTCTAAATTACTAATGAGTTATTACATAACATGTACATATATAGAGCATCTCGTAAAAAATAAAAAAAATAAGACATTGAACAAAGACTGATTATACGGATGTTTTCTTAAAATACATGATTATGTTATAAAAAGAACAGATATATCCGCTTTTGATAGCCAATGTAAAAGTAATCTAAACGGCATGTTAATAAAAGGAATTACTGTTACTATTGTTGTACTTTAAAGTACTGATAATAGTAATAGAAATCTAAGAACAAACAAAGACATCATATGCTTCACCTTTTACAACATATAATCATATATGTCGTGTTATGAGAATATATAATAATAATAATAATAATAAAAGGGTGTATTTTACTCATATTGTATTTTTTAAACTTTTACACGATTGAATGAAGACCATCCATTTCATGTATACACCTCCTGCTAAGACAATATTTGCTTGAATAAGTCGAATTAATTTAATATACAGTCAAATATGAACAGCCAATAGATCAGATAAGAAGCAACGTAGAGAACAAATCACGCAAAGTTCTAAACAATACGAGAAGAATGATTCTATTTTTGACCTCAGCTCTTTCCCCCCAGAGAACAGCTGAATTTTTCTATGCTCAAGTGTATATACTTGAGTACAATAATAAAATGACAGTTTCTTTTTATTGATGACATATATAACATCCATGTTTTTTTTTTCTAAAATAGGAATAATAATAATAATAATAATAATAAACCCGAGTAACACTAGTCTTGATTTACTAAAGAGAGGGGTAATATCAGGGATTATCTAGCCAAGTAACATGTTCAGTGCTTTTTAGATATCGAATGTTCTGATTTACCCAACGTGACATAGTGGCACAAAAAAAAAAAGGAAATTCTCATATGCATTCCATTTGGAGATACAAAATGCCAGAATTTTAGTCTTAGATGAATCGAGAAGGTTACAACTTTCAAACTCGAAAAAAAAAAGAAGATAGACCATAGACCATAGACCAGTTAGTCTCCTGTTTATACGATATCAAAAGTTAATCATAATAATTATATTAGAATTGGAATAACCTACTAATGTATTTCGTTACAGTTTAATTCAACTTATAATCGCCTTGTGTAAACAATAATAATAGTAATAACAGTTTTTCTTTTTCATCGCTGGATACTAACTCCAGTAAAAACCTCTCTGTCGGAGTTCATATACCAACAATCATTAAAGCAAAAGTAAACTTCACGATGCAAAAACTTCCTGTAGAAGCTAGTACTTATTACGCTTCACTCAAAAAGAAAAGGTATTCTTTTTTGTTTTTATTAATGTTACAAGTACCTTGTCTTTTTATATTGTATTTAATTCTAAAAAAGGAAGGGTATTTTATTATTACTATTGTTATATTATTATCATTATTCTTTTTGTTTCATGCGGTCTAAACGATTTGTATCCTCTTGTTCTTGCTTGAGTTCTTTAAGTTTCTGTTTAGCTTCTGAAGCAGCAAGCATTTGGTCTATTTTAGAGAGACACAGTTAGTATCCTTATTGTTACCAAAGAGAAGAAACAAAAGGTTCTTACAGTAATTGCTCTTAATTAACATCACTTCCATTCCAGCACCTAAAGCCAGGCCAATTCCAAATATTTTTGAATAATAAACTTGTAATGGTGTCATCTCTTTTAATTATTATGACAGAAAAAAAACAGCAACATGGTAATAAACAAGGGGATGTTATTTTCCTTTTTTTTTTGTGACTTTACTTTTTTAAAATTTTTTATTTTGACTACTACTACTACTACTATTACTACTACTATAGTTCTGTTTTGACAGCTGTTGTTGCTTTAGACCCCTTTTTCAGTTTCTCTAGTGTTTCATCTTCATCATCTTCGTCTTCGTCTTCTTTATTTGTGGAGAATACCTCACTAGTCAATTCACGCAATTTCTTACGTTCGGAACGTTCAATAGCTTCTGTTATTTTACGATAACGTTCTGTTTTTACAAATTTCGGTACAGAGTCCGATGCCATCAATCGACAAATATGTTCATTGACACGATCAAACAGTTTGAGCATCATACGTAAGCTTTGAGAGACAGACGAGGCCGTGATAACAATTGTAGGATTCGTCTGACCTGAATAGGCTGGGATGACAGTGATCACTGATTGTACAAGTCTTTGCATCTCCTGACATAAAGAATGTTCCACATTGAGCTCACTAGAAGAACCTGGGGCAAGATAAGTAGACCAAATGTCATATGCGTCCTCCAATAAATCCTTTTGGTTTTGGGAGGGTAGGGCGGGACTTTGATTTCGACATTTTCTAGTCAGTGTATTATAATCGATCCAAAAATCAAGATTCTCCTCACAGAAGTTGGCTCGAAGGAAATCTTTGAAGGGTGATCGTAGCTTGGGATTTTCCAGGATGAACTTTAGTTTTGCAGAGTTGCTTTCCTTTTGATCGCTTTGTGATGATGATGAAGACGATGATGTCGTTTCCAAATGATCACCAAACGTTCTTGAGTTTATAGTGGTGGTAGTGGTATTAGTGGTGGAAGAACTGCCGAGATCGAGAGATACGACTTCGTCTTCTATCGAATGTGTCGTGGTGATGAGAAGTGATTCCGGATCTTGGGATAATATCTCTTTAAGTGTGGTTGTCTGGTTATCATCCTTCTCTAGCAAGCTGTTTTTAGTGATACCGCCATCGCTATTACTACTACTACTACTACTACCACTATTACTATTACTATTACTATTGTTATTGTTATTATTATTTGCCCCTATTTGCTTTGACGAGGTTGTCAGACTATTTGTACTGCTAGGACTATTAGTCTTTGTTTGCTCAGTAACAATCTTTTTACCCTTTTCTGTTACAACAAACATGACGGTTTTGGATGTTTTTAATGGACCATAGTTAGTATACTTTGAATCTTGGTATTCTATCCAACCATATTTTATAAACTCTGATGTAATCGTTTCTGCTTCCTCTTTACAAGACACAGTAGAGTAATCAGTTAACCAGTCGCAGCACATCTGTGATGAGAGGATGGTACGCATGCTTTTGGAATTTTTTATATGACTAGAACGGTTGGTGGATAGGGTTAGAAGGGTGTTGCTTAGTAGATGAACACGAGATTCACTATTGGATGTGTTAGATGACATGGCAAAGGGAGCGCTCAATGAAGGGGTAGAGGAAGAGGTACTAGAGGTGACAGAGGATGCGGTAGAGGATGGAGGGGTATTGTTTGTAGCCACTGCTGCTACCGAACTAGCATTTCCTCCTGAAGTAGGTAGATCCCCTTCTTTCGGTAGGGAAGTCATCATGACGCGAAACACAATGGATATACAGGCACGACTTAGTATCAATTGGTCATCATCGGCGTTACGCTCAAGACGAACTAAACTGATGGCTTCCATATGACTAAAATGTTTTCTTAGGCTAGATAGACTGACCTCGGTTCGGACACAGAAATCTTGCAAGACACACAGGCCTTTTGGTGTCAAGTGCCAGATGCCCTTTTCACGGAAGGTACGGTTTTGATGGTCTACGGCGTTTTCCATCAATCGGCAGTTTTGAAATTGTTGGCAAAGTGTTTTTGCCATTTCTCTAGCCATATTAAAGGTTGTGGTTGTGGTTGTACGCTGTAGACGCGATGGGTCGTTGGGATCAGGCATGCGAATTGTATGTGAAAAACGCAAATCACCTAGCGCGTGAATAGCATCTTCGGAGCTAAAGGTGCTGTAATAATTTCTGAAAAGATAACGATGGGTGTCTAGAGGAGTTTGTACAATAAGTGCTGCGAATAAATCATGGATGTCCTTTATTATTGTTATTATTGTTATTATTGTTATTATTGTTATTATTATTATTATTATTATTATTATTATTATTATTATTATTAATTACTATGAAAACAAACAAGTAAACAAATAAATAAACAATTATATTAATACCTTCACAAATGGTCTTCCGTCTATAGTAAATTTCATCATAGATGTATACGCTTGTTGTGAGACAGCAGCTTCCATTTTTTATTTTATTTTTTTAAGAATAGTGTATATATAAAAACAGTTGATAGATAGAAGAAGAGAAAGGAAAAGGGGAAAAGGAAAAGAGAGAAGGGAGAGAAAAAAATAGTAAAATGACGGAAATAGAGAAATAGAATTGAGAAAGAAAGAGATTAAGGAGAATAAGATCTAGATTACTATATTTGATAGTTAAACGCTTGGACTTTCCCTAATAACTAAATACACACGGAAGCTGTTTTTGGCAAACCATCATATTATTAGTCATCCATGTGACAAACATACAGTGAATGTCAAATAAACCCCTTGAAAAACTAGTATGATTCAGTAATCTCAGAAGAAAAATAAAGATAAAAGACCAGACAAAATAGGATAGCGGAAAACATATACCGTCCCTTCTACCACTAAAAAAAATAATAATAATCATAACAAAAAAAGAGGGAGGCGGAGGGGAAGGATGAAAAGAAGTAAATGATAAAATAGATAAAATAAGATTATAAAAAATATGAAGTTCCTCTTTACTCAGTTAGAGTAGTTGCAATATTTTTTAACTTGTTTTTTTTTTCTATTTTACTTTGTTTATTCAAAGTGTTTTCTCGGTATCCACCCGTTTATCATATATAAAAGATTCCCCTTTTTTTTTCTCCTGCTGTAATTGAACAGATGGACTCCACCTCTCCTTGCTAACTAGCCATTGACAGTGTCTCTGTTTTTTTTTTTGCTGTTGCTCGTGTATTCAAGGAGATTTAATATCAATTAAATACTGTTCCTCTAAAAAAGAGTCCATTCAAACATGTTCTGTAATAAGTCTATGATCACTTAATCAAGTCAAGTCAAATCTAAGTATTTATTTCAAGTTCATTTTAATATGGATTAGATGCTTACTATGAGAAAAAAAAAAGGGAGAGGGAGGGAACTATAATACTTTGTTGGTGATAGAAACAGGTTTTTTTTTTCTTAATAGCCGCGGTTTAACAAATGCTATAAAGAAATTTAGAAAAAGCCATTTCCAACTATGTACACGGTGATCTCCTGAAATGAATGAATGAATAAATAGAAATGTTATTAGCCAAGCAAGGTTGTGTTTACACACATTGCATTTATAAGATGCCCATTGTTATACAATATATAAATAAATAAATAAAGCTCATTTCAATTCTAGAAAAAACATACTTGATCCTTTAAACAGAATGATGGTTGCTATGTATAATAGACGCCAATGATATTATATACACGTTGTTATATCTGGTGATTTATTCACTAGATAAAAAAGAGGCAATACCCATCGAATAACACGTATTATTGTATTAATGTGTTTCCATAATGCTATTATAGATTAAATGTACCCATTCATTCATTTTAATTCTTTTGATCTATTCTAGAATATATTGTCTAGTGCTCAATGTGGATTCCAAAAGCATAATTCATGCTAGATAGATAAAATAGATATTCTCTGCATTACTTGAATAAGCATACATTGAGTATCTTTTATCGTAAAATAGACATATATCAATATAGATAGACTATCTTGCTTTATTGGGGAGAGATTATTTTTATTATTTTTCAATTAGACTTTATTCGATTCGTGTAAGAAATAAGACCCTCCTCTTAAATTATTAATTGGTTTCCTTTTTCTGACCTCGATCCGATTCCGATCATTTTTCTTCTGTAATCAATTCGGATGGTTGGCTGGTAAAACACTACTCGTGTCAGTGACGGATAAACTATTAAAGTAGTAAGCCATTAAAATGTTATAATCTTGCTCTTTATGTCTTTATTACATTATTAATAGCTAATCATGATATACATTTTATAAAAACCAGTTGAGTTTTCAAAAAAAAAAAAAAGTATTTAAATAATAAGTTGTGACTTTATTATTATTGTTGTTGTTAATAAATGGCAGACAATGGCTTTTATAAATAAATGTGTTTCTTTTTTAAAATTAGTTTTGCAATTTCAAAATGCTAACAAGGAAAGAAGTCATTCGCCTCTGTTTCGCCTTTGTTTTATTGTACGTTGTTTTTCCTCCTCTTTTAAGGACTTGGAATTGGGGAAAAGGTTGGCTTTGAACTGAAAGCAAGAAGAAGAATAGCTTTTTGTTAATACACTTTTATACTTTTTAGATGAATTAGCGCTTGTTGATTTAGTTAGTCATTTCAAAGAAACACAAAGTTCAAACGACTTTTATAGCTGGCTAGGTGTTGAGGTGAGATTAACAAATAAAAATAAATTCCATAAATAAATAAATAAATAATAAAAATAATAAATAAGCAAACAGCAGACACAGTAGAGATTGGACGTGCACACAGAAAACTTGTTGTACAATGGCAGTAAGTTCATAACAAATAACTAATGTTTTTCTGCAACTCATCCATTCTTTTATTTTCTTAATAAATAAATAAATAAAGTCCAGATACAACAACTAAAGAAGAAAATAAAGACAACTACAAAATGACAAACGACATAGCGCGTGCATTAAAATCACCAAAGCTAAGACGTATTTATGACCACATCAATCGACACGGAATACCATTATGGCGCGGGTTTTATCATCTTTACACACATCAGAAACTACTCTGCATGTTTGTCGCCTTGATTGTGACTGCAAGCGTGATGGAATATGTTAAAATGTGGGATAAATACTTTTCGGAAAAAACCACGTTGGATCTCTTTGTAAAAAATGCTCAAAAGATGGCTTCGCGTATTTCCGAAAAGCATTCAACGGCAAGGACACATAATAGTTTTATTGACTTGGGTGATGGTAGAGTGATCACGTGTGAGATCACTCCGGATAAGCAAATACTTGTATCAGATCAAAAGGGTCAAATGGTGCCCCTTTCCTCTACTACTTTGGCGCAGAAACCTAGTCTTCTAAACTGCTTCTTTCTGAGAGTGCCACGACAATGGCTGCTTGGTCAGAAACCAACTCCAAATACTACTAAAAATACAAACTAAATGAATATATAAAACTTTTGTTCTATGTATTATATTCTATGTATTTGATAATATGGTTTGGTCGGGGTCATCGCTTATTAATGAACCATGAAAGCAAAAGAACGAGCGAAATGATCCTTTTAATAAATGTTATACTGAATATAAACTACTAATAATAAACTGATACAACTTCAACACGATCAATGCATAAATTAAGGAGTTAAAAAAAAAAAAGGGGTATTTTTCTAAGTGATTGCCACAACTTCTTTGTTCAAAGATACATTTTTAGTCTAAAAAAAACTTGAAGAAAAAAAAGAGGAGCTTTTACTATAAAAGTAGGATGGAAACATGTGGGATTAAAAAAAATAGTAACAAAGAGTAATACTATTGGTAGTTAAAAGGATCGATGTTAAGCCATTTCAAATTTAAACTTTTTTTTTACTCCTGAATTGATTTCTACACTATTGCGATTCTATAAATATTTTTTTGATTTATATACAAATGCCTATTTCTTATTTCAATCAACCTTTTCTTTATATCAAGATAGAATAAATACATATATATATATATATATGTAATAAACTAGATACTTTTTGAGAAGCATTGACTTAAGGAGTATCCATAGTCAATCTATAAAAAGGACTGGCCGCCTATTTATCGGATATCAAAAGATATTTTCCTTGTTATGGAGATCAAAAGGCTATCCCTCAAGAGAGAGAGAGTGAGTGAGTGCCATTTAAACGGATCAGATTATCCTTGTGTCTATCATCGCGCTATTAGGCACAAACATGACCAAG
>VCJD01001048.1:983-11411 GCA_024140245.1 Backusella tuberculispora | reverse complement strand
TTTATTCTGTCTAGAAAAAAAAAATAACTTATCTAAAAAAAATTCTTTTTTGTCTGAATTTCAAGTGGAAACACTGTAATCTGGATCTCAATCCAGGCAAAAACTGCTGCGATCCCGATCTGAGAACCATTCTGGTTAAAAAAAATATCCTTACAAAAAAAGCTCTGTCCTGGACACAAGACTTCCCAAATTATAGTAATTACCGGTCACAAAAGGAATACTTAAAATTGGGAAAAAAATTGAAAATTGCCTTTTGATTGGATGCTCAAACGGCTAGTTTTGGGATATTTTTTTTAATATTTTCACTAGCATTATCCTCTACAAATACTTACTGTGGTATTTCACACATACAGTTAACGCAATGCCAAAGGGCGGTTTTTTTTTATGAAAGGGCGGGTTGAAAAAGATTTCAAAGGTCGGTTATTTATAACCCAATGGGCGGCGTTTCTCTTTCAAGAAAGTCTAAATGAGTACGCATTTTTTTTATGAAGATGGGCAGGGGAGAATTGTTGACGAGGAAGGGCGCGATGCAATGGAATGAGAAGAAGAAGTTCACTCACATCACCTAGAAACGTTAACCCGCCTAAGACTTTATTGTGAAAAGCAGGGTCCAGAGCAAAACTCGGTTGATAAAGGTTTAGATGCTGAAATGGAGGAAGCTGCAAAAGTAGTAAAAACGCAGAAAAAGCATTACAATGGCTACTCCAGCGAACAAAAACTTCTTTTTATCTATTACAATAGGGCAAAACTATTCAATGCTGCTAAATCTGGTAGATTAGCTGGAGGAATTGCTGAACGAACAACACAGAAATGGGCCAAGAGACTCAAAGAAGACAAAGATTGGAACATCTTGGAAAAACAAACTAACAAAGTCAATAGGCCAAAGGCGCAGCTTGATGAAAGACATAAGATTCATCTACTCAACTTTTATGATGATAACCCTCAAGCCAGGATTGTTGATGCAGTTGCTTCACGCACTAAAAAGTTTGAAGGTTTTACATTAAAAGAAACTCGCGTTAGAAACTTTATGAAAGAAGAATGTAGCCTTTCATTCAAGAAACTCACCCTTCACCCAAAAGCAAGAAGCGATCAATCAAAAATCGAAGATCGTATAGCATGGATTGAGAAGTGGAGTAAGACAGATATGAACTATTTCGAAAACTGTGTTTTTGTGGATGAACCGGGTTTTGACATCAACATGAGACCTCCTGGAGGATGGTCTGCTAAGGGTACTCCAGCTATTACGACCACTCCCAGCACCAGAGCAGTTTCACATACAGTTTTAGGTATAATTTTAGCAAAATATGTTGTGTCAATGGAGCTTAGAAATCCACAGGAGCACTCATCAAAAAGATTAAAGATAGATCATATAAATCGTAAAAGGAAAGCACCATCCAAGGTAAAAAAGAATGCTCCTAGAGGCACTGTCACTGGTCATTATATACATTTTATTCAAAAAACTATGGATGAAATGGATTGCATTCCTGAGATGAAAGGATACTATATAGTGATGGATAATGCGCCCATTCACACAGCCGATACAATAGAAGCTATGGTAACAGAAAGAGGTTATAAATGCGTTTATCTGCCGCCTTATTCTCCCGAGCTTAATCCTATTGAGCAATTTTGATCTATTATTAAAAACAAGGTAAGACGCAGTCAGTTTCAGGACAAGGAGGATTTAGCTACTAGAATAACTGAGGCCTGTAATTCTGTTCCCCGTGAGTATCTTAAAGCATTTGTACAGCACCCAGTAAATATATTTGAAAAGTACCTAAAGGGCGAGCCTATTAATAAACTTTTCTTCTACCATAAGTACAGTGTTTTCCTTTCATTTTCAGACTTTTTGAATTTCTTTTCGGACCTTTAGATTTTCAAATTCAGACACAAATTTTTATTTTTCAGACTAACAGAAAGTTGCCTTTCAGATTTTGCGATAGAAAAAATCAGACTTTTGTTATGCTCATATTCAGATTCTTTACAAATATATTTGGACTTAACATAGCAAAAGTTCTTTTGATAAACATCTATCCCAAAAAAAATTTGAATGTCTAACCCAACCTTGATAATATTCAGCAGTGACAGTAGCGCATGCAACAGCAATCTTGGGTGTAAGCTGATCCACCTTACTCAATTGATGTCTTCTAGTATGTATGTTACACAGTTCCAGGCTTCGTTTCTATAGCAGCACTCGCATTTTTTTGTTCCTTTATCTTTACACTTTTAATTTGGTAAAATGTTTGAAAACATTCAATATAAAGAAGGTAAACTAGAATCTGATACGAAAACAATCACCTAGTAATACTTACTATTTACTATTTACTATTTACTATTTGTACTTTTGTTTTTTTTAAATACGTGTAAAAATTATTTCATCAATGATTAAGTTAGCTAATGATCGGAAAGAGGTGCCTTAGCCTGAATTTACTACGGATTTAAGGAACCTGATTATTTTACAGTATAATAGAAAAAGTATTTCTAGATTCAAAGATGACTGGAAAAGAAAGGCGAAGTTGATCGCCATTGCTACTGGATACAAGATTATAAGGTCTAATGAAGACGCTTGACTTGGTATCGAAGAGTCACTCAAGGAGCACCAATCGTCCTCTTCCTCCAATATTACAAAGTCAAACTACAGCTTATTAGAAGAGGAGAAAAAACGCGTTTTAGCCCGATACGACGTCATTGAAGAAGAAAACAAGTGGCATTTGAAAACCGGTACCGTAGTCGAAGATAAGATGAAAGCATTGGTGAAATGTTCTTCTTTTGAAAGCCCAGTTCATTCCATGATAATGGATCCAGACGACATAGCTTGGATGAGGTACTTTACTGCTGACGAGTTGAATGAGATAAAGTCGTATGGTGTAAAATCTCTGGAGAAGCTTCCACAGGAATTACAAAAGTATCTTGATTCATACGATAAGGAGTGGACAACAGGAAATGAATTGTGTGAATATGCAGAAAACCAAAAATATATTCCCTTGATTGAATTTGACAAGAGATGGATCTGCCAAAGCATGATTGGAATTTCTGAGCTTTTCTGTGACGATAATCAATTGAGCTCTGGCCATTTGTATACAAATTTTTCAGAGACCGCCGTATCCGAGGAAAGCTTGGTGAACGCAGCAGTATCGCAGTAGGACTTGCAAGAAATGCTAACCGATCTCTTGAAACTAATAAAAAAAAAAGGCAAAGAAAAGCGGTGGGAGCAAAAGTAGATATACTATTCAAAGTTGGAAATAACGAATTCGGATTGTGTGAAATTGGAAGAGATACGGTTACCGTTGCAGACGACAAGTATATGGATGATGGGTTGGTCAAGCTGCCTAAGACGTTGAGAGACATGCTTTGCATGCTTGTAAATCAAAACCCACGCCAAATCAATACTTTATCGACTATTGGACTTCTTATTATGGGATTGAACATGGAATTATTAAGAATGGATATTCCTCATGGAAGTACAATTACAAGAATCTTAAGAACACCAATGTTTGAATTCCCTTCGTCGCCCAACAACATCGGTATTGACTTTATCTCTATTCTTGAAATTACCTGGAAAGCAAAACAGGCCATGCTCAAGAACGTTCAACTACTTAAAGATCGTAAAAGAAAGGTTTCTGAGCCTTCAACCAATAGTACTGATAAAGCAACTGTGCTACAGTATTCCTTTGTTCGTTTCTCTGATGACACATAATGTCTTTTTAAAAGATTAAATAAGTACATAACATAATCTAGTGCTTATATCATACAAAGTAATATAAGGATCAAATAAAATTAGCTGACATATGCCCTATTCAACTACATTCTTTTAATTTTGTCTAATTGGATTAAACTCACTTTTATCTATAGTATTTATATTATGTTAGATCATACTTAAACATTCCAATTTTTGTGATATATAATCTATGAATAAATTTTTCCTTAAAACAATCAATTCGTTTTGAATTATAAATCTCCCCATTGTTATTAATAAAAGATTAAAAGAAGACTCATTTGTCATCTATTGTCTTCTCTCTAAAATATTAAGTAGTTTATTTGCTTTTGTACCTCTAATTTTTTTTTTGGCTGGGCTATGTTTGAAGAGTTCTGTCTCAGCATTTTGGTAAAATTTTATTGGTTATTATTAAATCCCAACTTTCTATATAAGCCTGCTTAATTTTTTTTTTCTCATTTTCTTTTTTCGCTACATGGCGATTAGTAGTAGACGCTCTTTGAAGTTCATGCTAATGGACCATGTAATCAAAGTACGCTGTTACTTTGGTGCTTTGCCTCTTAGTGCTGGTAGTAGATGTTGCCTCTACTGGGTTTCTCATGCCAGTAATTTTAGAGGTGGGAATTGTTGGCATTTTTGGGTTCTGAGGGCTTTTCTTATTCGGCGATTGGTAGTAGACGCTCTTTGAAGTTCATGCTAGTGGACCAAGTAAGGAAAGCATCGAATGTCAACATCTCTAATGCTTCAGTCACTTATGTCCTAGTAATAGATGCTCTTTGAAGCTCATGCTAGGAGATGGATGGTGAAAGTATCAGCGTGTTGGGATCTGGGGTTTGGGAACAGATAGTCTACACCTTCACGTGGTTGTTCCTGTGAGTAAAAGCTTGTTGCTTTGAAACCAAGAGAGACTCTAGCTTAGATATAAAGTCAGATAGAGACGGCTTTCTCCTCAAGAATGTAGCGAAAGTCTAAATATATAAATGTGTTAATGTATAAGATCAAATGAACAAACATATTATTAAGAAAAACCTTACCAGGTTAAACAATAATCTCTTTTTGTTTTCAATATTAATGAAAATCATTACTTCGAACAATCATACAAGCTGTCTTAAACTAGCAAATAACCATATCTTTTGTTGGTCTAAATTCACTGCCCTTTGAGATTGAAAAAACCGCCCTTTGAATTTTAAAAAACCGACCTTTGAAATTTTTTTCGACCCCCCCTTTCATTAAAAAAAACCACCCTTTGGCGTTGTGTTAACTGTATATATATTTTTGTAAGAAAAAGGGATATGTTAATTGAACTTTACGGCTGTTTTATATTTGTTTATAAATCATTTGCTTTGATTTTTTCCTAAATAAATTATATATGGATTTTTAACGAGACAAAACAAGTTAACTCCCTCTCCCCTTTCCCCACATTTACTTGGAACTAATGTTTGTTTAGAGTTTATATGAAATCTTGATACAACCTTGTTCAATAATTTAATAATAATAATAATAATAATAATACCATTTAAATACTTGACAACCACACTATACCGAAATAGTATATTAGTCATATTAAAAATCGTTACTTTTTACCAATCATTTATATATAACGTATCAATTGGACACTCATGCGAAAATAGAAAAGAATAAGGACAAAGAGCATTGATCCTTCTATAAATTTAAATTGAAGCATGCATAGTTAAAAAAGAATATAGAGAAGAACACATTACTAACATCACATAAGCGATATTTATATATATTTATGATCAAGTGACGACATTTCAAGTGGTTATGTTTAAATGTTTTATTGAAAACATTAGAGCAATTATATCCGTTCCACCATAGTATATATGAAAAGACGGGTTCTTGAATACATTTAAAATCAAACACTATTACCCTTATTTCTCGAAAAAATAATTCTTTACTGCCATCACGTGCAGAATAGTTTGTGTGTTTATATTCAAGTATTAACGATTCGACTGGTTTCATAAAGATGAAATTTATCCTCCCCTTATTTTAGATGCTGTTGCATAATCAGTATGTATGATTTTTACGAGTATTTCTTCCGTTGTAAACTACACCAATGTCTAAAATACATTATCTTTTAATTTTTTTATGCCAAATTTCTCTCTCCCTTCCCTGTTCTTCCCTTTAACACTATTCTTTTCCTTTCTGCATTTTAATATATAAATCAAAACAAATAAATAAGTAAATCTTTCTTTAATGTTGAAAAGTTGTCATTAAAAAAGAAACACGTGTTGCATTGTTATTATTGGTTTGAAGAAGTGTAATTAACCAAGTTTAATCTTGAACCAATTCAGTTATTCATCCGTTATTAATTCTCATGTGTTAATGCCGATTAAGAATACTTTTTCGAATTCATAGAGAAGAATTCTATTTATATTACAAAGACAATTATGCATTTGTGGTAATTAATAAGGAAAAAATAAGAAAAAATACAAGAAAGAAAGAAAAAGGCTGGGAGGTTATTATAGATTATTGGTCATAACTCTTGTTATTATGGTTTGTTATTCATATCTCTTAAGGAGAAAATAAATAAAACCTTTTTTTTTCGAATTTTATTGTTCTATTTTTACTTTTTGGGTACGATATCAAAATGTCAAAACTCTATATTCTGAAGTTAAACAGCCGTCTTTGATCTTTCATTGAGATGTAAATTAGTAACATATAGTAACTTACAGGAGTTTTATATGAAAAATTTCATAAAATGTCATAGCATAATGAAAATGATAATCTTATGTTAAGCTTTGGTGCAGATTGATACATGATACTTGTTTCTATCTTTGGTGTCTGACCAACAAAATAGGTCTTTTTTTTTGTGCTCTCAGCTGATGGGGTCATATTATAAAAAGAAGGCCGATCAGGTATTGTTATCTAGTGTTCAATAGTTAAAGAATGCCTTGGACACGTTATTTTTACCTTTAAAAATAAAGCATGGCATCTTACTTTTTATTTTATTTTATTTTATATTTTTATATGTATGTATACAATTAAAGCTAAGAAAATGAAATACTAAATCTTGTTTAATGTTTATTTTCTACCATCACCATTTAACCGCGTCTTAGGATATAGTAATATAGACCAGGTATGGTGACTTCATCTACTGGTACAATATGAATTAATTAAGACTTTAAACACTTTCCCCTCTCCACCCCCAGTTTAATTAGGGCAAAAATAAAACCTGTGAGCATAAAGAAATAGCATATGAAGAAATGTAAGGAGACAGCTTAGTACATAGTTGTCAATCCATAAAAATGACACAGATGCACGGTGGAGGTGATTTCTATAAAAGGATACGTTGTAGCGTGTGACTTTTGAAAGTAGACAAAGTCTGTATACATATATATCTGAATTCAACTAGAAAAACGTGGAATTACAGTTGTTAAACGTATGCGGCTGCCCCTCACCCTATAACTCCTCTTTAGTATCTCATGATCTTTTTCTTTTTTTGTGGGTGACTATTTGACCGAATTGACGCCAATAAAAATCGGCTGAGGAGTGAACTTTAACTATTAAAAAGCCCAAAATGTGAGAGGAGGCACAAAAAAGTTTAATTTAAATAAAAAGGTAGATCTTAATAAAGATCTAGAACTGTACAAAGAAAATACAATATATAGATAAATATACATGTATAATAATAATAATAATAATAATAATAATAAATATATATATTAGCTCCCTATTACTCCTAGATTTGAAATCACTTGATCTTCACAGTTACGTATTGGACCAATTTCTACCATGTAGTAACTGGGTTAAAATATATATAATAAAGATTTTTTCGTGAGTTTACAATATTCTGAAATGATAGAACAGAATAAAATAGCATAACGTTGAAAACAATATAAAAAACAACAGTGAGGAATTTACCAGTTGAAATTTAATACAATGCATATCGCCTAAAAAGACAATACTATAACCAATCAGTTGCATTTCCCCACAGTCTTTTGTCATAGGTCAGGACCGAGATCCCGTCACTCCATCCCCTCCCCCCTTATATTTCTTTATTTATTTAACCATTCTTTACTCTACAGGTTAGCCTTTCTTTTTTTTTCTTTTTTTCTCCCCCTTTTTATCATTCTTTTCTCTTTTCGCTTATGACTAAATCTTCAGCAGAACCTCCTGCTAAGCGTGTAAAAGTTACACTTGCTTGTACTATTTGTCGTAAAAAGAAGGTCAAATGCGATGGTGTTCAACCTGCTTGTTCTCGATGCAAATCCATTGGAACGATCTGTCAGTATTCAGACCCTCCTAAAAAGCGAGGTCCGCCCAAAGGATATGTAGAGATCATTGAAAACCGAGCCCATCGTATCGAATCTCTTTTAGGCAGAGAATATCAACATCAGCATGAATTATCACCCATTTCGCCTAGCAGTTCACCATCATTCGTTTCAGGTAGATTTTTATTATCCTCTTTTTTTTTGTATATTTTATCGCAGTACTGTGTGGAAGACTGAACAGTATCTAGTTGAAACAAAAGACGAAATATTACCTCCCAATGCGTTATTATCTCTCGTTGCAAGCGCTGTAGATGCTGTCCAACAAAAAAGGACAACAACCTTTGTACACGTACGTTAACATAATACATTTTCATATATATAAATATATACTGTGCAAAAGAATTTTGAACACTGATAAGGTCCATTCTTATGACTATCCTCTAGGGCAGCAATGGCAATATACACGATTTTTCAGCTACAGTGTCCGATGAACAGTCGGACCTCTGGATTCAGCAGTTTTTTCTTCACTTCAATCTTATCTTTCCGGTACTTTCTCGACCATACTTTGATCGGCAGTTAAAACAAGATCAAATAGATCCCCTTATAAAGTATGCAGTCTATGCCATAGGATGTCGATATGCTGACCGTACGAATTCATCAGACTCAGACTCTATACTTTTTGAACATTGTGAATATATCCTAAACACATCTCAAGACCCACCTACATTTGCTACTGCACAGGTGAGAAGCACTTCTGTCCATCTATTTTTCTTTTTCTTGTTTTTTTTTGTGACCTCAATGGTGTACAAAAAGCATACACGTGCTGATTAATTCATTATTTATTATCATAGGCACTCATCATCATGTGTTGGTATACATACTTGACTTCAAATATGCACAAGTGCTATTCGCTTTTTCACAAATTAGAGGGTATCATTCACTTTCTTGGTTTAGGTTATGAATCTAACCAGTTTGATATCAACAAGGCAGAGATGCGACGCCGTGCGTTCTGGGTAGCCCAAGTTATGGATCAATGGCTTTCCAGTTGTACAGGAGGTCACAGGTCAATTCAGCAAGCGTCGGATGCTAAAAAGTGGGATTGCCGATGGCCCCAACTGGAAGACAATCAACTCTGTGCATTGGACCCCCAAATGCAGCCATTTTCTACCCGATCATGCTTTACAGTAGAGTCCGCACTTCAAATGAATTCTTTTAAAGAAATGATACGACTCTCTAATATTGTAGGAGATATGTGCGATGGGGTCTCTACTGCCCGTCTGGAGGCTAATTTAACTGAATGGTTGTTACATTTACCATGTTACCTAGACTATGGTAAACCATCCCATGATAGCGCACCTTCCCCTTTAGCAAAAGTGTATCGTATTCTGTACTACACAGTTCAGATAATGCTCAATTATCGCCAACAAGCCAATAATCAGGGGTTAAGTATCAGTATATGTACAACAGCCGCGAATACCATCATACATATTGCAGAGCAAATGTTGGAACAACAACAAGAAAAGTTCTTATACAATCTATTCTCTTTGTCCATCACACTTGCAACATCGATTCATTTAGAATGTGCAATGTCAATCGGTCGAGATACTACATCCGATACACTTTGTTTGTATAAAAGTATATCCACCTTGAAAACAACAAATTGTAGTTTACTATCTTCAGTTTATTTTGAGAAACTTGTTGATCATTTCTTGGCTGAACGATGTCTAATCAATTTAGAACCGATTCTTCCTTCTCCTACTTCATCTTGTAATCGATCCTTAAAGAGATCTTTATCTACCGATCGGAAACAATGTCAGCAACAACAAGAACAACAACAATTATTATTATTATCTCAGAATAAACAGCAACAGTTACTAAAGCAACAAACAAAGAATCAGCAACAACATATTCAACATATCCAACAACAGCAACAAATACAACAACAGCAGCAGCAAAAGCAACAACAACAACAACAACAACAACAACAACAAGAAACCTATAAATTACTTGATACTCCTTTATTTTCATTCGATTTGAATGATATCTTGTTATCTGAAACATTTCCACCTAATTTACTCGATACCAACTCTTCTTGCTCTTCATGGTTCGATTTCTTTGAACCGTTTGAGTCGAATCCCATTTCCAGTTGCTCGTCTATCTCTCTATTCACTCCTTCACAGTCTCCTACTTTATCTTTAGACTACCAAAAAGAGTTGGATCCTTTATCAAGCCCCTCTTTTTTCTCGTCATTTGTATGATTCCACTACTATTTTTCCCTCTATTGACTCTCACTTATGCCCTTTTCTTCTTCTCAACTTTATTTTATTCATGTCATTCTATTTATGTAATCACTTTTATTTTATTTTATTTTTTGCTTTCATTCTTTTTTTTTCTCATTTTACAGTTAAGACAAGGGTGCACACTATACATATATACATATATGCTTCTCTTTTTTTTTCTATATATTTACTTTAATCACTGTAT
>VCJD01001036.1:23921-37700 GCA_024140245.1 Backusella tuberculispora | reverse complement strand
AAATTGAATGTGTGTATATTACCTTGAATTCCTTTTGCTTAGCTCTGTATGCTTTAATAGTAATTTGAGGAAGAGCTTCCTCATTTTCTAAAATTGCTAACTGCGTGCTGTAGTGTCTCTCTGTGCTTCTATCAAGCATCCTTTGAAGGTCTTCATAGTCAACAGTGGTACGTGATTGCTTGGGAGACACTTGTAGATAAATTTGGCTAAGCAGTAATAAAATTATTAGACGGTATGAAATAAATATATAATTTTATTATAATTACATTCAATAATAAACGTGTTATATTTTTAAAATATAAGCTATATGTATATCTTTTAACTCTTGTATTTATATTTATATATAATTAAGCACTGTGGCTCAAAAATAAAGAAAACAGAGCTAAAATTTTAGGAGTCAGACGAGTCACGGAAAATAGATACTGTATGAAGTCAGTCCTAAATATAAATATGTATAGCTTAATATATACAATCACTCTTCTATCAGCCAGTTGTTCAAACACTATATGACATGTGACATGATCAAATATGACTATTAGAAATGAACAAAGACTTTCGTATCTCTACACAGCATAAAATTATCCTCAATATAATTACATTTTGTTAGTTATTTTGAATTTTTATCATCCGGCCAACAGGGTTCATTTTAAGTTACGTGTGCAAAACATATTGAAAAATCTGGTTTTTTAAATAGTAATACCATTGCAAATTTAAAAAAAAGTCTTATATAAGGCTATACTGCTGTGAATTAATCTATTTTTATTAGAACAGCAGCGTTATAAGTATGTCAAAAATATCGCAAAAGACTGAAAGAGGATTACTCTTATAAACTTTAGTACGTATTACCAGAGCCTTTGATCTTCTCTTCCCTTTTCCTTTTTTTGCATGATAGGTTTATATGTTATATATGAAACCAACTTCGCCAATTTCAAAATCAGCGAGGGTAGTTTTACTAATCACTTTCTATACATACTGGTTTATTATTAATTACTTTCTGGTCGTGACAGCCGTTTTTCTTTCTTTTCATTACATAATAATTTCGTGTATGTGTCACAACCACTTTAATACTTAAACGTTTCAATACCAATTGAAATTGAAAAAAAAATATATATTACGTTCAGCACAAAAGTACAATCACCTTGTGAATACGTGAGTGTTATTTATGTAAATTCAATTAAGAAGAACAAAATATATATACATATACGTATACATATATGATGAATAATATATTTCTTGTTTGTCTCGAATATTTCTATCTCAGCCAAAATATATAAACAAGTAAAAAACTAGCCCTCTTATGCAAAAATATTTTTCTTTACACTTCTGTTTAAGAAATTAAATTAAATAAATAAAAAAATGGTTTCCAATAAACAAGTTATTTTTTCAAACATTCCTCAAGGTTATCCTGTTGCTGGTAAGGATATGACCATCAAGGACTCTACTATTGACTTGGATGCTGAACTTCCAAAGGGTGATTTTATCTTGAAGAATCTTGTACTTTCTGTTGACCCTTACATGCGCGGTCGTATGCGTGATGCTAACATAAAGTCCTATGCACCTGCTTTCCCCTTGGGTGAGACTATGACTGGTGATACCATGAGTGTTGTTCTCAAGTCTAACAACCCTGATTATAAGGTGGATGACTTGGTCTATGGCCGTACCGCTCAAGGTCTCTTCGAAGAGTACTCTCAAGTCACCGCTGATTACGCCAAGCACGCATACGTTGTCCGTAATGATGCCAAGGAGAACGGACTTCCATTGTCCCACTACGTTGGTGTACTCGCCATGCCTGGAATGACAGCTCATTATGCATTGACTGAAATCGGTAAACCCAAGAAGGGTGAGTCCCTCTATGTCTCTGCTGCTGCTGGTGCTGTCGGCCAGATTGTCGGTCAGATCGGTAAGGCACTTGGACTTCACGTTGTTGGTTCTGCTGGCAGTGATGAAAAGGTAGAGTATCTCAAATCAATTGGTTTTGATGGAGCTTTCAATTACAAGACCTGTGATATTGATGCAAAGCTTGCCGAACTCCTTCCCAATGGTATTGATATTTACTATGAAAATGTTGGTGGTGAGATGCTTGATTTGGTGCTTAAGCATGCTAACAACTATGGTCGTATCATTGCTTGTGGTATGATCTCCCAATATAACCTCACAAAACCTGATCCTATTTATAATATGATGGCAGTTGTTGCAAAGAGACTTACTATTCAAGGTTTTATCATTATGGACCATATGAATTTCGAAGCCAAGTTCCTCAGTGAAATGACTCCTTTGTTGGTTTCTGGAAAGATCAAGTATCGTGAGGATATCACAGAAGGTATTGAAAACACTCCTCAAGCCTTGATTGATGTTCTTCGTGGTGAAAACAATGGAAAGAAGGTTGTAAAGATTGCTGATTTGTAAAGAATAGAAATTCTCCTTCCCAATGTATCATAAATAAAATATATATAATTTGCATTATCATCTTTAAAAAAACACATACATTTGTGTGGTTTTTTATTAACATTATTCATTGTAATAGGAAAGGGAAAAAAGGCATATTTTATAAATTAATGATAATTTGGTATTAAAAATAATAGATGGAGTATTAAAAAAACTATATACAGAAAAGTCTGGACTAAATAGATCTCTTGTCGATAGAAGTGCTATCAGAAGATTCTTCATCAGAAAGAGGCTTTTTGCTTACATTAAAATCGTCCATGAATGCACGAGTAGCGCCACCCATTGTCTTCTTTTTTGCAAGTTCATCATCGGCATCAGTATTATCATAAGGAAGGACTAAGTTGAGCAAAATAGACATAATACCAGCAATAATATAACCTGTACTGAAAACGGTGTCGATAGCTTCCATCAAACCTGCAAGTGCTTCATTTTCAAAGGTAGGAAGTACATATGTAAACCAGGAAGGCACAAGTGATACACCTAAGGCTAAAGCCAAAGATCCAGCAACAATGACACGATCTCTGCGCGACCAATCTAGGTAAGCCAAAATTCTGATACCAGAAGTGGCCACAGACGAAAACAAATAGACTGTCATACCACCGATCAATGGACTTGGAATAGCTAAAAAGGCGGCAGAGATTTTACCGAATACACCACAAATGATCAGAATTGAAGCACAGACAACACCAGCACGGCGATTTGCACAACGGGTGACAGCAATGATACCATTGTTTTGACTGAATGTAACTACACCCATGCTTGTGGCAAAACCGGAGAAGACACCAGAGATACCATCAGCAAGTAACCCACCTTGACATCTCTCTTCAAATGTTTTTCCTTCAAGAGGTAAACCAGAGACGTCACTCGCAGCTGTCAGGTCACCAAGACACTCAATAATCATATCGAGCTGTACAAAAAGGAATGGAATAATACCAGGTCCATAAACAGACCATTTGAAGTGTTTGACCCATAAGAATGTACCAACAGGGGCAGCAGTAATACCGGTATTGTCAAACATGCCAACACCAGCAGCAATAATACAGCCAATCAAGAGACCAATGACTACTGAAATATTTTTGAGGAAAACAGAACCAACTAACTCAATGACAATAATTGTAAAAAATACAGATGCACCCAATGCAAAATTAACGGGTCCACCCCAGGGCTGGGCGTTGGGAGCACTGATATTTGGACAGAGAACAAAGTTTCCAGAGCTGGGTCGGCTCATACAAGGACCGGCACCACCAGCCCAGTTCTTCATTCCGGATGAAACAAGGGAAGTACCAATAGCAATCAAAACTACACCCATTACGATCTTTGGAAATAATTTACGAATGGCTGGAGGAGGTAAGAAACTGATACCGATAGACAATAGGGCGCAAATCATCTAAATAATTTTCAATATAAAAATAAAACAAAAATTGGTCTGAGTGTAAGTTTATAAAGGTTAGCTTCTAACCCCTTACCTGAGTACCAAGTATGGCGCCAAAAGCATCTGGACAAGGTAAGTAGTTTATTGTGCCATCGGTCAAAACTTCAGTAGGACAGGCGCCACCTTTATTTATTTATTTGTTTTAAAAAAAGCATGTAGTTGTTTAGTTTGTAGATACTTTGACAGCATTGACTTGATTTGAACTCACTCTTATACATATTTCTAATAATTGCTTGAGCAGCTGGCAAATTTGAAAATGCAACACCAGTAATTTGAAGCAAACCAGCACCGATAAAATAACGTGTTTTAGGAATACGAATACGAACAATTTGAACTAAACTATAAATGTAATGCATGAATGAGTTAGTGGCTATTTTTTATTTTTTATTTTTTTTTTAAAAAAAAAATACCTCATTAAACCTGAACAAATTAATGATGCAGATACCAAGTAACGTCTTGTATCTTCATCAAGGTTGAGAAAACTACTTCCAGAACCAGAAATCATAATGGTTGGTGAAATGATACCTCCAATGACGGCCAAGAAATCTAAATAAATAAAAATGAACAAAATGAATGTTTTAGTTTGTGATTATATATATAGATCATGCCCTGTTTACGTTGTAAACCCATTAGAATTGTCACAAGGATTGGTATATCATCATCTGGACCATAAAAAGGTGATCGGTTTGCTTTTTTACTTATGAAAGGAATAGTCGGCATGCTAGATCAGGATATTAAAATATAACATAAATAATTGTTTTTGTTCAAGGTTTTTATTTCAAAAATACTACCAAAGAGCACGATAATCATAGTCACCAATCCATCCGTCTCGCGTTGTAAATTTTGTTTTTATTCCTGACCATTTTGAAGTAGTAATATTAGTAGTAGCGGTAGGAAGATCAGCTGGTGGGTAAAGACCCTTTGCATCTTCACTACTTTCTATCTTTATTTCCTCTGAATACTTTTTTTCGATTTCAGCCATTTAAATTAATGACTCAATAATAGCTATTATTTTTAAAATAAATAATTAAATAATAATGATAATATAAAAAGAAAAATAAATTAAATTAAAACCATGTTTCTCTTTTATATCAATTCAACTTATCTGTTATTGTTTACACTCTGATAGACAAGACATATGATTGTACAAATCAATCCCAAAACGAATATTAAGACATGCTGAGTTTTAATTCCGAGAAATTGTAGTAAACCAATTCTCACAAAGTGGGATTCCGTTTATTCTTTTGTCCAAAATAAGACCGTTTGTTATCTTTAATTTTTCTTATCATTCACTTCTCTCTTCATTTTTAAAGAGGTTCTTATCTGAGCTCTCTATTGTTAATGCTTACTTATCGTGTAATTCGGAAGTGAAGGGTAAAGCAATATACTCTGGAACAAGCCACTTGCTTTTTTTTTTTGGCGATAGATTTATTATAGGCCTCTGTTTGTTTGTTTTTTAATCAAACGATTGCTTTAGATATGTTATATTGGTTTGCTTCCAATTTAATATTAGAGCTAAAAAAGAAAAAAAAGGCTTGAATCAAAATGTTAATGGAATGATCAGAGTGGACCATTTATCTTTTATTGTAATTCATAATTTAATTCATCGACTTCTCCGCATATTTTAATTGGAAAATAAGGAGAAAGGACTGTGGCAATTTGTGTCAGCAAGCACAAAGAGACCTTTAGTTTCCTTTTTTGAAAGGGTATTGTAACATTTTACTTGCAAAATTAACCTTTGAATAAGCTGAATCGAACAGGATTGGTTCAGGCAAGTTTTGATATCAATTAAGATAGAAGGTATGCTGATAGTCAATGCTATTTCCTCTTTATAGACGCTATATTTCATAAACCGTCTTTTTTTTTTGTCACACTTTAAGTTAAAATTAAATCAAAGTACTTTTTATTTCATACATAAACTTCTTGAAAATAGAATGTAAAAAAAATATTTCTTCATAGTCACATGGCGAGTAGAGAGATGAGAGAGGGTATAATCAGAATACCACTTTCTTAGCGGGCTTATCAAATAATAATAGCAATACTAAATATACCAGAGCTCCCGTTCATTTCCTTTTTTGTAAAGCACTAAATAAAATATATATAATACGAGGTTTTCCGTCATTAACGACCTTTATCTTATCAATGAATGACTTTATGAGAATCGACTTATCAGACTTTGATAATCGCCGTGAGGCGATTGCTTTTGATCTGATCAAAGCAGCATCTCAGGATGGCTTCTTTTATGGTAATATATTGCATATTTGCATCTATGAATGGAAACTAATATATGATATTTTTTAAAAGTTGTAAACCATAAAATACCTTTTAGCGATACACACAAGATGTTTGACGCAAGTAACGATTTCTTTAAACTTCCAGATGAAAAAAAACAAAATTATCAAATGGACTTTCCAAGAAATGCTGGCTGGGAAAAACGTTCACAGGTAACTACTTTTTTTTTTAACAAGAACTCGTTTATTTTTTGAATCGCCGAAGTTATTAAAAGAATATAGGTTCGACCTTCCACAGGCATTGTCGATTTAAAGGAATGCATTCAGTTGTCTTTCCATAGCGCTCCTGATTTACGTCCCTCGGAAATCGATGTTCCAGGATTTGATGCAACAGCCAATGAGTTTATGCAGCAATGTAATAGCGTATCACAGCAGCTTTTGACTTGTTTTGCTATCGGTCTAGGATTCCCAGCTGATTTTTTTACTCGATGCCACGATATCAGTCAGCCAGACTGTTTGAACTCATTGAGATGCATGCGCTTTCTAGAGCAAACACAAACACAAAACAACAAATATAGTCAACCAACAGACATCTATACATTTTCGCTATTGTTTCAACAGCCTGGCCAAGAGGGACTAGAAGTATTTCACAACAATACCTGGATACCAGTGATTCCACCAGAAGGTGATATTGTATGTCATATTGGTGACATGATTGTACGGTGGTCTGATGATCAGCTACAGAGTAAACATATTAGAAGCTCGACCTACAAGAATAATAAAGGGCCACGATATGCTCTGGAATATATTAATGAAGCAAATCGTTCTACCATCATTCAGGGACGCACTAAGTATACCAAGCCTATCACAGCGGGCGAATACCTCATGTTAGTGGCTATGGAGCGCCATCGCAAGGCACTTAAATCATTGCAAACAAGCACACAAACAGCATTATTAATCGTATAAAATCACCAAGCATCTCTATATTATATTTATATATATATATATTCTAACGACATCGACATTCTCTCAATATTTCCTTTATTTCCCTTTTTTTTTTTAAACAAGGCTTCGTCACATAAAAAGTTATGTAACTTACCAATTAAAGTGGGAAAATATCTAATAAAATAAAATAAGAACACCAGATATAAAGGAAAATATTTATCCAGTGGGAAGCCATAAAAAAAATATAGTTGATTTAATATAAAATAAAAAGTACGGTTTTGACAGTTCTGAAATATATTTTTTTAAAGAAAGAAATGTATATTTTTAGGGAGGTATATTTGATTTTTGAGTTTCATGTCAAAATTTTAGCTTAAACCTAAATATATCAGTTGGGTATATTTATTAATTTGAAAAAGAGCATTGCTAAAAATTTTTGGAATGATTTTTTTATCTTTACTGTTATTTAGTAAATATACATAATCATTTCGTTAAATAATTAAGCCTTTTATAATTATATCACTTTAATATTACTGGCCTTATAAAGTGATTCGCAGCATTACTGCATGGTTAAGCGTTAATTATATATTCCACCTTGATATTTGCTATACACAGACTCTTGCAATATGATTTATATAATCAGCATATCTACAGAAAATTGGCAGTTATAGAAATGTTAAATACTTCAGTATATTTCCTGTTACTACTTTTAGCTCAAAAAATTAGTTATACAAAGTTTTATGAATTACGCAATTTTTCGAATAAGTGAGCACGAAGATACTATGTATATTTTGAAATTAGATTATTAACAAGTTAAAATTAGGTCAAGCCATTTGGCTGGAAATAAGTTAAATGGCTGGAAGATAAAATTGTTTGTATAATGTTGAACATTTTGTTTTTTTCACTTTCGCATACACTTTTTATTGTTGAAAGAAGACTCCAATTAAATGGCCAGACTCGATCTTTTCAAAACCTGCTTTCAGGAAAATGGTACTTCTCAGGGAACAAAGTATTGTATTTCAAAAAAAATATCATAAATTAGAAAGACTCAAAAATTTATTACAACAGTGGTTACTGTGCCAATTTGCGCATTTGTGATTCAAATTATAAAGCCTTGATTGGGGTGATTTTAACTTGTTAATAAATGTCGTTAATTAATAATATGGTTTATTTCAAGAAATTGAGAAAAAAAAATTGAGAAAAAAAGATAACTTTTTGAGAAATAAAAAACAATTGATAAGAACATATGAAAAAAACATTTAGAAAAGCAAGGAATCAAGAAAATAGTAACGATTAATTGTATAAACAGAAATAACGGCAGATTTCAATGAGTACCAAAGAGTCATAATGGATATAGGTGTTATCAAATAGAGTCAATGGAGTAGCAGAATAAATGTAAATATTATATAAGATTGACAAACAAGTCAGCATACAAAGGTTCAAAGTAGTTATCAAATACAAATTTGGCATATGCTAACTCAACCGGAACATATTGCCAAATCCACCCTTTGCCAAAGTGCTAACTCACCCAGAACATACTACCAGATCTACCCTTAGCCAAAGTGTTAATTCATTCAGTACATCCTGCAGAACCCAGCCTTTGTCAAAGTGCAAAATAGTCATTTTTTTAATGATTGCAGATTGTAGTGCAGTGAGCATTGTGTGACTAAAAACTGTCTTCCCGGTATAATTACCGGAAAATTCTCAAACTAACGAAGTTGCTACTGATATTTTACATTCGATTTTTCATTTCGAGGGTGTAGAAGACTAAAATTTTTCGATTGAAACTGTATGAGTGGATATTCAAGCTAATTTAACACACTTTAAGAGTATTATTTTGATATATGGATTGCTATGATATATGCGGCGAGTTGCTCCACTTATCCTTCTTCTAGATGGCAAATTTCATAGTGCTCTTGTGTATTATTTTCACGATTTATGCGTCTCGCTTGTTTATGCTATTTTGAGCAACCTATAGGTATCAGCTCAAATGATTTAAACAAAAAACTACTTTTAAGCCACTTCTAAGAATCATAATAATTATATTTTACCAATTTGTATCCATGCGAGAGTGTTGCGAGACGATTCCTTAAGCATTTTTATTACTCCTGATAGTTTTCTCATTAATGTGAATACTTTTTCTCAATAATTTGAAAATCTTTCTCATTTTCTTGAAAAACACAGTATGTCAAATTTTGTAATATATTTTGACTGTTGAGAATAAGCAGGATTTATAAAGTCTGGGAGGGTTTTTCAGTCAATATAGTTTGTAAGTTTTCAATATTGCAGTCAGAATCATCTAATCTCTTGAAAACGTTTATTCCAAAATTAAAATCTTCAAACTTCTACTCACATAATCAAAGATAGACAATCAAGACTTTTTTTTTCTTTTGAAAATAAAATATATGATTGAATTGCTGAAAATCATCGGCAAACAGTATATAAAACCGGAATTTGAGAGACAGCTATTTCCTGGTGTCATTTTCCTTTCTCCCTCCTTTTTTTTTAAATTATAATAATATAATATAATAACATATAAGTATTTAAATAATGGTGCATCTGGGCGACTTTCTACATATAAACTTTAAATAGGCACCGTAAATGGAGATTTACCACCATTAGCTGCATTTTTTGAATTTATACGTGTAGTGGATGTGATTCAACAAATGGTTCAAGTTTACTATGATGAAGAAAGTATAGGTTTTTTATTATTCTTAATACAAGTATATTGTAAATTTAACAAATTTTAATTTTTGTTAGTCAAAGAATATCGATAAGGTGTATTTCACGAATTATGTCTATAAAAAGAAGAAAAAAAGGCATTTGAAATGCTATTATATGATTGTGTTTCTGAAGGGATGGATGATGGTATCCAAGTATTACTTGTACAAATGTAATTTATTTTAACTCATGAACAAAAAAAAAAAAGAGGCGTATAATATTAATGACCTAATAGAGGATCTGAGTCCTGCAGGTGCATGTCAGGACGTTTCAAAATACCTAAAAAAGAATACAGCAATATTAAAGAGTGCTTCAGAAAAGACTATCATGAATCTGTTTCTTATAGAAACTGGAAGACGGTTCTTTGAGTAAGTTTTCTCTTTTTTTTTTTTCTTCTCTGCCAATGTCAAGTATCTCATCTGAAAATTGGTCATGCTCACATGAAACTTTTTTTTCTTACTTAAGAGACCTGTGTAAATATTTAAAGGTGAAAACTGTAAATTAAATGAGTGGTTTCCGATATATAAGGTTAGTTAATACCTTAATCAGCGAAAAGAAGCCTAGCAGAAAAAAAGTGTTAAAAAAAAAAACTAGTGATATAAATGCCTAATGTGATTTCATACAATCCCTCCATCAAAAAAAAACAATTACACTTTATTTCTTGGCTTTGAAATCATTGGTTAATATTTATATCATAAAGCCACCAAGCAATATTAAACCATCGCCCCATGCTTTAGAGAGATATCATAGATTAATGAAAATAGAAAATACATTTGAGTTTGCAGCTTGTCGCTATAATTGATCAACGATAGAGTAGTTCAAAGGGATATGATAGATTGTTGCCTCATGTAGTAATACCGCGTGTATAAAAACATTTCATTAGCTACATATAATAAACTTGATTATTATTATTGATAAAAATGAAATCATATAGCATGATCATATATACGAAAAGTATTATTATCAAAATATATATTTTCAAGCTTTATCTGGTCACTTTTACCCCACTCCCACATCATAGATTACACAAAGAATACATTTTCCAAATCAGAAACTAAACAGGAACAGTCGAATTGTTTTAATATAAAATATATGTAGATGTATTCGCATAAAAGGTTTTATTGGTATATAAATAATAAAAAAAAGTGTTTTATATAAAAAGGAATGAAATGTAGTTTCTTGATGATAAGGTATTGGATGAATGAAATTAATATTATTAAAGAAATCTAATTAGTACCAAAGAAAGCACGGAAATAGTCACCTAAGAAAAAAATTAGAAGTTAACATATTATTTCTCTTTCTTTCCCGCCGTAACACTTTAAAAAGTAATAATCAACTTACCAAGGGCAACCATACAAAGTGTCTGCCACATACCAAGACCAATACGGGGTAAAGTGCCTCTATAAAAACCCTTGATACCATTCTCTTGATAAACCCATTTTGCTGCTGCTGAGATGGTCATCTTTTCAGGACGACCGGCGGCCTTGACCTGACTTTGCATTTCAACACGAATGACTTCAATGGGTTGATTCCAGCACGATAATGCACCACCGATGATCGATGCAAATGCTTTATCCAATGCTGTTGCACGAAGATGAGCATCAGGAGCATCTCCATAACGAGTGTGAATAATACTTTCTTGTGCAAATCTTGTAATACCAAATCTGCTTCCCCAATTCGTACATTGTCTAACAGCGACAGCATTTACACCCTTATTGATACCAGCAATACCTTCCCTCTTAAAAATATCAGCGGCAATCTTAAAAGTAGATTCTTTGGTAGCTAGATGAAGATAAAAATGGGTTTAAAATTCGACTCTACCTTGAGGATCACCCCCTTTTTTCCCGTGTATATTTGTTGTTTGTTTGTTTGTTTTATATTTACCTGATTTGTGACGCGTGACCTCAACAGTCTTCATAAAGGTACAGAAACCCATTGTTGTGTAAGCTTGAGCAATACCACCACCCATACCTCCAGCAATACCAGCCTAATAGATAGGATATATTTTTTAATTAAATGGTAACACACTTACGCACACACAAGATAAAGATGAGCTATGCAATACTTACCAGAAATGGAGAAGCGCCGGCAACTCTAGCATGATATTCGAATTCAGAAGCGGTAAATAACAGAACAGCACCTTTGGTAGCTGCCTCAATCCAAGCCCAAGGGATCAAACCTTGATAAAAACCAAGAACTTTACCGCGGCCCCATACAGTCTTGAGGGCTTGCGCCAAAGATTGTCCACGGTTTGCGGCTAGTTGTGTCTTGACTACTTCAAAAGGTTGGCCAAGTGTAGATACTTCGAAAAGGTTGAGCGCTAATTATATTATCGTTAAAAATCAAAACTCAGTTATATATATTAATCATGCTTACAAGCTCCCAACAGTAAATTCTTGTAAGAAACCTTTTTCTTTTGAAGAGGTGCGTTAGGATCGACAGGAGCAGAATCAATAGGAGCCATAGTAAATATAAATGTATGATAAAGGAGTAAAAAGAGAACGAGATAAAAAAAATAAATAAAAAAAAAGAACGAAACGCTATTTATTTCGTCGAACTTTTTTTTTGGCTCTTATTGTGACTGTACGAGAATGGCCGCGGCCATTCTTCCAAACGAGGAAAGGGATCCGCTCATTTACTGTCCCCAACTTGCCCACCCCAATTTTGTATTATAATAAAATACGATTGGTCGTTCACACAAATAAAAAACTGAGTCCTAATTTTATTTAAAAAAAAAAGACACGTACACGCTTTTTTAGATAGTAATAGTAAGATAATTATTATATAACCCCCAGTTTATTTTATAAAGTGATATTTCAAGATAAGCCTGTAATCAATATTTATAAATAAATATAGAAAATATGCTAAATGGTAACAGACTATAAAAACACCTCGAGCTTTTCAATTAAAACTAAATCATGCAAACAGAAGGATTTTTGTAGTACTACTTTAAAGAAATTCCCAGAAAAAAAAACATTATTATATTATTTCTCTATAAAAAACTATTTTTTTTAGGTACACGTTTATTTTTTGATTGATTGATTGACTGATTTTTTTCATAGAGTCTTGTCATTTCTTTCTTATAAATAAACCATACTATTTATTTATTTTTATTATTGGATTACATAAAATCGTGCTGTGATATATAAAAAAAGAGCATGTCTATTTTTTTTAAAAAATATATTTCATAAAGCTTTTATGTGAATAAATTTCTCGAAAAACATAAATAGTAATATCAATAAGTGATCGACAATGCAGGTAAAACACAACATACGTTCTTGTTTATTTATTTCTGAAAACATTTCACATAAAAGGTTCTAAACAAAATTAAGATCACTTGTTTTTAATATTTTATTTTTGTTTGAGAATATAATCTAAACCGGATTTTTTGTATACTGATTTGTTACGGGTTATGTTTATTTTATCTACTAAAATAACACTATTACGGAGTGATTTACCGATTTTACGTAGAATAAATCCTTGGCGTTGTTATTCGTAACACTGTCCCTTTTTTTTTCTGAAACAAAAAACAAAATAAAAAGGAGAAAGGGTAAAAAAAAACAGGAGAAAAAATATACATAAAAGCTTGAATTGTTTCATTGTGTTTCTTTTTCTTTAAGTCGATAAGCTGTTTATTTATAATTCTTTAAGCTCAGAAAATAGAAAGGCTCGCTTTAAAAAAGTGGTTCGAGCACGATTTTTTGATCTGTGGAAAAAAATATATATTACTGTTACTTTCCAAACATTGTCTTTTAGAACATCAAATTTTGGTTTTTTTCTCTTTTTTTTTTGGGTTGTACAGTTACAACCCCAATCAAACAATTACATTTAACTTTACCAGAAAGCAAGATTACACAAACATAGGGTACAATCAGAGATATACTTGCATACGTATTTGGTAAATAAATATGCTAAAGTACAAAAAATAGACATTATACTGGAAATATAGAAGACGGTCTAGTATTTATATCTAAAGGGAAGAAAGGAGCTTACTGATAACGATTTTCT
>VCJD01001036.1:0-15446 GCA_024140245.1 Backusella tuberculispora | reverse complement strand
AAAAAAAAAAAAAAAAATGACGGCGATTTCGAACGGCGAGAAGGGGATTGAATTCATCCGAAGCAATCAAAGTTACCGTAAAAAGTAGAATTATTATTTTCCCCTTGTTGATAAGCTGGCGCGTTCCTTCAGGAGAGAGAATAGCGTAGATTTGCTTAACTTAGTTACAATCATGTGTATCATGTATTCTCCTTTGAGTTATTTACTCCCAATTATACTCTTAATATGTTATTAATATTGATTTGAAACTATGAGAGAATTTCTTCTTTCTCTTTTGTTTTGTTTCTACTGTTGAATTAGTACTCAGCTACAACTAAGAGACTAATGAGCTTTTAGGCTGATTTTAGTAATAAAATAAGATCTTTATTGTTGCATCATTCACGAGTTAGGGTTGCTTCTTCTGTAAACATCACTTGCTGCTCTTATATACATACGAGCCAAATGATATTTGTCTATAATTCATGTATAGAAAAATATACTCAATGTTCTATACTCTCTTATCTTTACTATTTTGGGTCTAAAACCAAGAACAAGAAAGAGAAAAAGGCAAGGAACAAAGTTATTTAGGATTTTACCAAGTTAAATTTGGAGCTGTCTAAAATTAATATCCATTCAAATCTTTTTGGTACTACTTAAATTTTGGTATATATTTCTTTATTGCTATATTCTTCTTTTCATTAAAATATCCTATTTTTGGCTCATTGACTAAAGTGGTTACAATTGCTTTAATTAGATAATATATGATACATATGTTGGATGGTCTGTCAAGCATATGTATATATTTGTTTTTTGAATTCTAACTAGAGGCAAAAATATGTTCTCATAAAAAATCATATGCGTGAGTATGTTTCTATACTTATGCAAGGAGAACTGCCATTATTTCCATCTTTTCTGAAAAGAATGTAGCCTAACATACAGTTTTCTTTTCGTTATCTCTTATTGTATCTAGCTATCCATTTATACCAGTCCGTACTTGCATATATATATTATGTATTATATATTTAATACGTTCATTTTATGGCTTGAATCTGATGGTGTCATGTCGAATAGCAATTATATGTGTATATTTATATGTGATTCATAAAGGAAAAGCAATGCACATCCCATGTACCCTATGACGATCTTTTTCTGATTGGTTATCTTAATTCTCGATTAATGCATTGAACCTGTGGTGTACGTATCTAAGAAAAATATCAAATTATATATAAGAGAAAAAATATAGATACGTACATTCGTTGTAGTATCACGAGTAAAGGGGAAAAAAGAGCATATACTAGATAACTCGCTCTATAGTAAGGAGCAAGTATATTGTATGATTAACTTCAGAGGCAATTCCCCGTTCTGGTATAAATTCAAAACTAAAAAAAATAAATAATCATACAGTTTACGATACTGTTAGGTCATTCTAAAAAAATGAACTCTCATGTTATTTTATATATTAGTTTCCTATTAATTCTTATGTAAGAAAATTATAAATTCAGAATTACACAAGAAGCATGCTTCTTCGAATTAATTAAAAGAAAACATGTATGCCTTTTTTCATCCTTTACTATATATGGATTAGGTATCCTTTCTTGAGACTCTATTTAGATTATAATAGAATGAAGTCGACTTTTTAACTAATAGCCAAAGGACTTTGTATGCTTTATATTATATAGTAAAATTGCGTGTATAGGTCAATGTTCTTTTGTTTAAAAAACAGTAAAATAAATAAATAAAATAAATAATTTAATTGTGGCTTATATTACGGTTATTTTCTTTTTCCAGGTAGAATAATGTATAATTTCAATAGTGACAGTAATGATGAAACAGTCTCTTTGTTTATATATTATGTAATATCCCCTGAATTTTCTTACACGTGAAATTCCTTTTTAACATTTAAGACAAAAAAACATTTAAGAGAGAATAGCAAAAAGAAAAACATGGCTCGTGTAACAAAAAAGAATATATATCTCAATTATTTTTCCTTTTCTTTTTTTTCTTTTTTATAAGGAGCCGAGAATAGAGAGCTATAATGAAATTATGAGATCTTTAATAGTAGAGCATTAAAAGTTAAAAAATCTGAAAGTAAAATACTATTATATAACTAGTTTCGTTTGGAGCTGTCTTTTTTACCTGATTGAGTAAAATTAAATTGGAGTACCGACAGGAAAAAAAAAAAAAAAGGCTTATATATAAAGCCAGTTCCCATTTATTTAAAAAAGAAAGAGAAAGAGAAAAAACCTATAAATACATTCGTTGTTAAATTATGCTATCTATTCGATCAATTCATAGACCAATGGTCCAGTTTATTAAACAACGTCGTCATTATGGACTTCCTGCATCAGCTATTGGTTTAGGAACAGATCCTAGAAAAGATAAAACAGTTCAATTGACACCTTTAAGAGGCGTTAATATCATCCATGATCCACTTTTATCAAAAGGCACCGCATTCAGTCTAGCTGAAAGAGAACGCCTTTCCATTCGTGGACTCGTTCCTCCTCGTTCACAAGAAATGGACAAGCAATTACTTCGTGTTAAACATAACCTGGATGCTTTGGATACCCCACTTAACAAATTCGTCTTTTTATCTGCACTTCAAGATCGTAACGAGACACTATTTTACAAGCTTTTGATTAAACACTTGGAAGAATTAGCTGGTATTATTTATACACCAACAGTAGGTGAAGCATGTCTTATGTCGCATTCTATATATCGTCGCTCTCGTGGAATGTATTTTTCTTCCCAAGATAGAGGAATTATGTCGGCCATGGTACATAATTGGCCACACGATGAGGTAGATGTGATTGTTGTAACAGATGGTAGTCGTGTGCTTGGCTTGGGTGACCTGGGAGCAAACGGTATGCAAATCCCTATCGGAAAACTCAGTTTGGTAAGGTGTCCCCACATTTTCTATATTGTTGCCAATTAAAATATAACAATAAGAAAAATATTAACCCGATCAGTTTTTTTTTAACCGTCTGTAGTATGTTGCAGCAGGTGGTATTCGTCCACGTTCTGTTTTACCAGTCGTTTTGGATGTTGGTACAAATAATGAAAGTTTGTTGAACGATCCTCTTTATCTTGGTATGGATCATCCTCGTTTAGAGGGTGAAGACTATTATTCTTTTGTTGATGAATGGGTGACAGCTGTTAAAAGTAGATGGCCAAGTAAGACTTGTAATGGTTATTGTAAATATCATGTTGGTATTGATATATCTATTTTTCTCTTTTTATTTACATAGATGCTTTGATTCAGTTTGAAGACTTCAAATACCCTCATGCCTATAACTTATTAGAAAAATGTAAGTTCCTTTTTTTTTTTCGAGAGTGTATATATAAACTAATTATGGATATATTTGTAATTAAAAATCTTAAAATAAAATAGATCATGACAAGATTACCTGTTTCAATGATGATATTCAATCCACCTCAGCCATTACATTAGCTGGTATTCTTGCATCATTAAAAGCCCGTGATATTCCTCAGGAGAATCTCCATAAAGAGCGTATTATATGTGTTGGTGCCGGCTCAGCTGGTGTTGGTGTGTGTGAAGGTATCATTGATGCTATGGTCACCCAAGGAAAGGTCTCTTCGCGCGAGGAGGCATATAAGAATATCTGGATGTTGGACCAAAATGGCCTTTTAGGTAATCCCGCTTTAGTCACAGCAGATCCACAAAAAATTGTACATAATTACAGAGATCGCTTGGAAAAGTTGGATGACAGACAAAAATGCTATGTGAAATCGGACATGGTGGACCGTCTTTCTCTTGAGCAAGTTGTTGAACAAGTTAAACCTACAGTCATTCTCGGTCTTACTGGTGTTCCTGGTGTATTCTCAGAACAGGCTATTCGTTCAATGGCTAAATATCAAGAAAAACCTGTTATATTCCCCTTGAGTAATCCTGATACCCGTGCTGAATGTACTGCTGAGCAGGCATTCAAATGGTCTGATGGAAGAGCCATCTTCGCTTCTGGCAGTCCTTTCCCTGATGTATTATTACCAAATGGAAAGGTTGGTAGAACTAATCAGTGTAATAATTCCTATAGCTTCCCTGGTCTTGGATTAGGCATTACTGTATCTAGAGCAAATCGAGTGACACCTAATATGTTCTTGGAAACAGCAAAGACCATTGCTGAAATGGCTTCACCCTCACAGCTAAAGGAAGGTATCTTATTCCCTGGTGTATCTCATCTCCGTGAAGTTGCATTGGCTGTTGGTACTCGTGTTTGTGAAGTGGCTTATGAAGAAGGCATTGCTACTGCTACTTTGAAAGAAGGTGAAATTTTAAGCGATGTCGTCCAAAGTTCTATGTTTGTACCTGAATACGTTCCTTTAGTTCACTCCCCCAATTAATTTAAACTCATTTGCATTTCCCTTTATTTTTTAAAACATTTCTTGAACCATAATAAAAAAAGAAAAAAGGTATCATTTTCTACAAGTTATATAAAGAAAAAGTGGCTTATTTTTTTTTTATACATCTTTCCTCTGCCTCTCTCTCTCTTTCAATGTCACCCCATTTTGTATCGAAAAGACAACTAAAAATCTGGGAAAAACAACAACGAGAGAATGCAGAAAAGAGGCTAGATCACGCTAATTAGTCAGCTTTTAGATATGCTGAACGAGTATTCAGATCCAACATTTTTACTCCCGAGTTTGAAGAAATTGTTGATTTTGCCAATTTAGAGAATAGCACACCGGAAACAAAGGAAATTTTGATCAAAGTCAAGCTCTCACAAGATCTTCGACAACTCTCTACTGCATTTGGCACTCCATCTGAGTCACAACTTGAAGCTATCGTTATAAAAAACGTACCCGGATTGCTCGTCATTCCAAACCCATTTACATCCGAGGCACAGCGATCATTAGTAAAGCATTGTTTGACAGATTGTGCCAACCATCCTCATACACTTAATTTGGATGGTCGTTATCATATACCTCCACAGGGCATTTGGCCACTTTACAAACATGAACAAGAAGGTACTCTAAAACCAGGTGACTCTGATTACTATGTTCCTATAAAGTTATCTGGGTATCAAGAAGATCAAGGAATATACAGAAAATGATGATACTATGTCTACCGTCAGTAGTATGTAATCTAGTACAGGTAAATCTGCTCATATACAATCGCCTACTCAATTACTGAAAAAACAACGTTGGATTACTTTGGGATATCAGTACTATTGGGGATCTAAGAAATACAATTTGGAAAATCCCATTCCCATTCCAGACAAAATCAGTGATTTGATGAAAGCGGTGGCAATTGCAACAGACGACATTGGCTGTGATGAAGCTAATGTAAAGTGGAAGAATGAATATAAAGGCAAAGACTTTAAACTGGAAGCAGGTATTATCAATTATTATTAGTTTCAATCTACTCTTATGGGTCATGTCGATAAAAGCGAATTAAACATGGATGCACCATTAATCTCACTTAGATAAACATGTTCATCTTCATATATACATGTGTGTGTGTGCATATTTGCATACTAATTGGTACAGTTTTAGTCTTGGACACTCCTGTATTTACCTCATAGGCGGGTTTACAAAGGATACAAAACCTATCCCATTACGATTGAATAGCGGTGATATTATTGTCATGACAAAAATTTGCCGTAAAGAATATCATGGTAAATAGCAACACGTTTTCACAAGATATTATCTCCGTTTTTTTTTTCGCTTATTAAACATTTTACATTTACTAGGTGTGCCAAAGATAATTAAGTGCTCTTTGCCTGATTATATGACTAATTGTGTTGATCCTGAATGGCCACTTTATGCAAAATATATGAGTACGACACGTATCAATCTTAATATAAGACAAGTTTTTCCTAACCATATATGAAAATAAAATAAAAAGGTTGTAAATAATTATCTCTAGTCAACCATTCCGTTTAAGCAAGAAACAAACAACAAAAAGTAAACAAAAAAGTAAACAAAAAAGTAAGGGGTACTTTATAAGGAGGTACTATCCAATTTACTTAATATTGGATAAATCAATGAATTTCTTCTTCTTTTTCTTACTTAATTTACTACGTTTATACCCTCCGTAAAAGTGATGCTTTGGAAATCGCTTATTATATTTGGTTATTGGATATTATATATCCAATGTAAATACATTGGAAAACGAGATGCAAATCGAGACTACTATACACTGTATGTACCAGAGGGTTCGTCTGCCTCAAAATACGTGAACCTGGTAGCTCGTGATCTTGGCGTACAAGTAGAAGGTCAAGTTGGTGAGCTGGAGCATTACTATATGGTAAGCACACCTCGCACTAGTCTATCAAGAAGATCAGGTCCAGACAAAGATCAAATATTTCTGGACTTCCAAAACCATAAACTATCAAAAAGAAATCAAGAGGAATGGACAAAAGTAAAAAGGATGGATAAACAAATACCTAAACGTTTAGTTAAACGGGCCCCGATTCAAATACACTCAAATGATGTTCAAACAGCTCTTGGTATAAAAGATCCCTTAATTAATTCGCAATGGCATCTGGTAAGATTAAGTTTAACGCTTATTTAGACTATGTTTCTGATAGCCATGATAAATAATAGATCAACGAGCAAAACATAGGTCATGATATAAACGTTACAGGAGTTTGGAAACAAGGTAAGCTTTATCATTAAACCTGGTTTGATGTTTAACTAACAGGTTTAGGTATTACTGGAAAGGGTATAACCGTTGCTCTACTTGACGATGGTGTAGATTATGATAGTCTAGATTTAAAGGATAATTTTGTGAGTAAAAATAAAAGTAACTGTTTCCTCTTCTTTTCTTTCTTTTATTATTTATTTTCAAGTATAAATTATTATTCAATTTATATATAGTTTTCAGAAGGATCATATGATTTTAACGATCATGAACCTTTACCTACACCTAAATTGTGGGATGATACACATGGTACTCGTTGTGCAGGACAAATAGCCGCAGTAAAGAATGATGTTTGTGGAGTGGGTATTGCATATGAAGCTAAAGTGTCTGGTGTACGTATCTTGTCTGGAGATTTAACAGACGCTGATCAAGCACTGGCGTTAAATTATAAATATCAAAAAAACGATATATTTTCATGTTCTTGGGGTCCAACAGATAACGGAGAAACAATGGAAGCACCTAATGGTATATTAGCAGATGCATTTTTAAATGGCATTAAAAAGGGTAGAGGAGGCAAAGGTTCCATTTATGTATTCGCCACAGGTAATGGTGCAGCATCGTTCGATAACTGTAACTTCGATGGCTATACAAATAGTATTTACACAATTACTGTCGGTGCTGTTGATCATTTGGATGAACATCCGCCCTATTCAGAAAGCTGCTCCGCACAATTAGTTGTTAGCTACTCCAGTGGAAATGGTAAATATATAGTAAGTTAAAGGATAGAGGGTATATGTATGTACACATATACGTATATCTGATTGACAACCTGTTTTTTTATCTATTGCAGCACACTACTACAGTTGGAAAAAGTGAGTGTACAGATCGACATGGTGGAACATCAGCCGCTGCACCTAATGCCGCAGGTATATTTGCTCTTGTAATGTCTGTTCGACCCGATTTAACATGGCGTGATTTACAACATCTTTGCATCCAGACTGCTCTACCTATACAAATATCAGACCATGACTGGGTAAAGCTTCCTTCAGGACGTATGTTTAATCATAAATTCGGTTACGGTAAACTAGATACTTGGGCTATAGTAGAAGCTGCAAAAACATATAAATTGATTAATAATCAAACTTGGCTCGAATCCAGTATGCCCACAAAATACAGCCCTATTCCTGATTCTAGTGACACAAAAACTAAAAGATCACTCAAGAGCACACTACTTGTCACTATGGATATGGTAAAGGCAGCAGGTCTGTTTCGTCTAGAACATGTAACTGCTACTGTGAATATTGAACATCAACGACGTGGTGATATTGTTATTCATCTTGAAAGTCCTAACAAAGTAGTATCAGAGTTGGCAACACATAGAAAGTTTGATAAAAGTGATGCTGGAATTATAAATTGGAAGTTTATGAGTGTAAAGCATTGGTAAAGTAAAATGAAGATACTTTATATGTAGTAAATAATGTAACACGTTATTGAATCATATATATATCTAGGGAAGAAGATCCTATCGGTAATTGGACCTTGATTGTATTTGATGTAGCTAATCCAGAGGCAACTGGAAAAATGCTAAATTGGACGCTGACTTTATACGGTGAATTAGATCCTCTTTTCAAAGGAACACCTGTCAATTCATTTTCTGGAGAGCATTCAATCAAAGAAACAAGCGTATCACATATACCTGTACCTACCCATTCAGTTATAGCAGATGGTACTCCCTCAAGGCCTACTAAAAACAAGAGGCCGCCAAAGCCACAATCGACTGCAATAACAAGTCAAGCCAAGCAATATCAATCTATTATTATTTATATAATTTCAGGTTCGCTTATTGCTTTTGGATTGGCAGCAGTGTTTTATTTTTATAAAAAGCGCTATTTATCTAACTCGGAAAAAGGAAGACAAGGACCTCCTCAAGGTTATGAATTTCAAGTCATTCAACCTGTAGCAAATGAATAGATTATATTAAAAACAAATTAAATAAAATAATTATTCATTCGATCAATTGTCGTCTATCTATGCAAATAAGTGACGTCCAATAAAAGCTTAAAGGAATTGCATAGAAACTTCTGGATATTTTTTTAAAAAAAATTTAAGTAAATGAAGCTTCGAAAAATAATCTCTTAAATTAAACTGTTTTAAACACCGAAGACAAGAAAAAAAAAAAACTCACCCCCTGCCACTGACAAACTCTTTTACTTCATTACATTAACAATGGCAGCTTGTAGAAGTAGAATGGCTTTTAATATAGCTCTCAACTTGAAGAAACCCCTGTTACAGGCAATTCCAAAGCAGTATGTTAGCTACGCTTCAAGAGGTAGAATACTATATATGTGTATTACATATTGTCAAAGAGAAGAAATAGCTTATAAATATGTAAAATACAGGTGCTAAATTGTCATTAAGCGCATTACCCTCCATGTACGATCAAAAGGTAAAGTATTGTACTGAAAAAAAACAAAAAAAGAAAACGTATATTTTTTTTTAAAAAAAAATAAATAAAACTGACAACGATAGGATAATACAGCGAAGTTTCCATGCTACAGGTATAAAAACGACAACATAGTAAAAAAAAACAAAAAAAACAGACAATTATTTTGACACATCCTATATGTATAGCTCCTGCAAAAACGCTAAAAAAGGATCCTTATGAAGTTCTTGGAGTAAAGAAAACTTCTTCTTCGGGTGAAATTAAAAAGGCTTACTATGGTGTAAGTATATTATTTCGGTTTATGTATATAGTCAGTAATTCACCTTCTCCTTCCCTCAATTTATTTTCTAGTTGGCCAAAAAATATCACCCTGATACTAATAAGGATAAAGATGCTCGCGAAAAGTTTGTACAAATTCAGGAAGCATATGAGATTTTGTCTGACGATCAGAAACGTCAACAATACGATCAATTTGGACATGGATTTGATGGTGGAATGGGTGGTGGTGGACCTGGTGGTTTCCATGGTGCCAGCGGTTTCCCTGGTGGTTTTGATCCCAATGATATCTTTAGCCAATTCTTTGGTGGAGGTTTTGGAGGCGCTCGTGGTCCTCGAGCTACTGATCCATTTAGAAATATACAAGGAGATGATATTCAGGTCCCTTTAACATTGTCATTTATGGATGCTATCAAGGGCACCACAAAACATGTCCAAGTGAACAAAGTATCCAAGTGTGATACATGCCATGGTAGTGGATTGGGTGCTGGAAAATCAAGGGAACAATGTAACATCTGTCATGGTTCAGGAGTGCAAACAATTATGATGGGAGGATTCCATATGCAAACAGCATGTCAGGCTTGTGGTGGAGCAGGCTCTTCTATCCCACCTGGTTGTGGTTGTCCCTCATGTAATAGCATGGGTAAAGTAAGAGAGCGTAAAACAGTCCAAGTTAAGGTGCCAGCAGGTGTAGATCAGAATTCTCGTATTAGAGTTGCTGGTGAAGGTGATGCACCAGTACAAGGCCAAGGCCCTAATGGTGACCTTTTTGTCACACTTAATGTAAGTAGGACAGTTTTTAAAGAAAAAGTAAAGAAAAAAAAATAACTAACTTGAAATGTAGATTCAAGCTTCCAAAGTATTCCGTAGACAAGATAGTAATATTTTTGTAGAAGCAAAGATACCATTCTATAAAGCTATGCTTGGCGGACGTATTCGTATCCCAACTGTCGATGGTGATGTAGACCTCAAAGTGCCAGTAGGTACACAACCTGGAGATAATATTGCTTTAAGAGGGCGCGGCGTTCAGATATTAGGTGGAACAAGTCGTGGTGATCAAATCGTTACGCTAAAGGTAGAATTGCCTAGATCTCTAAAGGGACAGCAGAGAGAAATCATTGAGCAATACGCAAGTCTTGTAGATGAAGAATATCGTCCTAAAGATGAACCTAAAGTTGTCAAACCAAATCCTACATCAGATAGTCAACCAGAAACAAAATCAGACACCGAATCAGATGAAAAGAAGAATGGGTTTTTCAAGAATGCTTTTGGCAAAATTAAGAATAAAGTCTGTCATGAAGATGAAAAGAAGGATGAAAAGAAAGATGATGAAAAACATGACAAAAAAGACGACAAGAAAGATGACAAACAAAATTAGATTGCACATAGACAAATTGATTGAAATTATAAACAAAAATACTTTGTTAGAGTTTTATTAAAGCATAATTATTTTATGCTATAGTTATTATTCTTTATCTTTATCTTTTTTTCTTTTTTTCATATTAGAAAATGTTGTTTCCTTTATTTATTTATTTTTTGAGAAAATCTACCGGATAAAATAATTAAATGCCCTCTTCACCCTTCTCTTTTTCTCATTGTACCAATCCAAAAATGTTTATTAAATTAAAAATAAAACGAATGAATAAAAAGTAACTTGATAAAAGCATAATCATAAATCTAATAAACCGGGAAATATCACAATCACCTTTGTAACGGAGAAACTTATTATACCTGAAACAAAAAAGAAGTAATACAAAAAAAAAGCAAATATTTAACTGAGAATGCTGTACATTTCTGTGTATAACCATCAAATATTTTTTCCAATATTTATGAATAAAATAAAGTACTTTCATTATTTTGCATAAAATACTCAAAATAAGATATATGGTTTCTCATTTTAAATGAGGAGCTATTAATTGCTTTTGATAATAAATACCTTGAACGGAAGCTTGAATTTTATATGGAATTAAAGTTTTTAATGCGAAATATACAGCTATTTCCCTGTTCATCATTTATGTTATAGTGCGTTTTAACATCATAAAAAGGAAGTGATACAAGTAATACAATAAAAATATGAATTATTTCAAACTATATAGCTTCTTAAGCCAAACTATGTATATAGTTCTAAGTTCAGAGTAAATATACTAAATATACATCTCAATTGAAGAATAATATTTTTTTTATGATATAAACTTGATATTAAAGCAAATTAAAGTAAAAACACTCTGAATTATGCTTTTTTTTTTCAGAAATAAAATAAAAATCTTTTCTAAAACATACCTTATCATGGCAGACATAATATTTTACGGTTGGCACTTGCTATTACCGGGAGTAGCAAACAAAGCTTACTTCTATAATATATAATGAATCTTCTTAACTTTATTTATAAAAAGTTTTATTATATATATAATTCAGACGCAAATTTATTAGGAAGACAAATATGTACTATAAATTAGCTACCGATTCTAGTTTGGAGCATTTTGAAGCTGGAAATAATACATTCTATTAGATTTGTCACTATTATGTATATTCTAAATTCTTCTCTTAGGTGGGAAATGATCAAAAGACTAATAAATCTGGTGCTACAAAGTGGTTTTTAATTTATGGACATTCTACGAGATCAACTTTAATCATTCAGATGAAAATTCGAGTGAAAAAGGGTAAATACAGAAAAAAAAATTATATGCCACAGATGCTTGAATATACAGAGGGCAATAAATTTAGAGTGGTGAAAATAATTTCATTAATAAACCGCGGGAGGTACGAATCAATCGAAAATCAATCTCCAATGACGTATAGTGAAAGTTGTCACACAGTTAGAATCTTTAATTAAAATACACAAAATGAAGTATCCATTTCTCCATACGCATGGTTTGCTATTCTTTATTTACTCTTGGCAGATTAGATGATTGTGAAGATATTTTCAAGCTTTGTGCTTGGGTAAAGCGGGAGATATTGCATTTATTCCTTTTTCTCCCATTAATTTCAGAATTCATGTCAAAAACAATGATATAAAAGGGCTCGATTTTTTGATTTTTTTTATATCATTATCACAACATTTATTCAATGAAGTTCTTTGGATCATTCAAGACAACTCTTATCATCATAGTTGGTCATCTCTCTTTGGCTTCTTTGGCTGATACTGTTCCTACAACTCAGGTACAAGTCAAGACCTATACCTATTCTGGTGGAACTCTCTCTGGAACAATCTACGTAAGTTTCTTAATTCCTTTCTCTCTCTCACTTTATTATATGTGAAATCTTATTCGGTTGTCCTTTCTTTATATGTTTAGGTCGAGAACATTGATTATACAAAGGTTGTTACTGTCATTTATGCTGATGGTTCAGATAATTGGAATAACAACGGAAACACCATTGCTGCCGCTTACTCTGAATCTATTTCCGGTACCAACTACGAATATTGGACTTTCTCTAGTGCTGTAAGCAGCATCAAGGAATTTTATGTTAAGGTACTTAATTATATATTTTTTAACACGAGAATATCACATGTGAGCCGCTCATATGTTAATTGCATACTTGTACATAAATAGTATGTCGTTGATGGAAATACTTACTATGATAATAATGGAAATGCCAACTATCAAGGTACATTTTATTTTTCGAGATTATTTACTTACCAATGTCAAAACTAATACAATATTACTTAGTTGCTGTTGCCACTGCCACCACATCTTCTGCTACTACTACCACCGCTACAAAGACCACTGCTACTGCTACATCCACTGCTACTGGATCTACTTCATTCCCTTCTGGTAATTCTACAATCTCTACCTGGATCAAGGGTCAAGAAGATATCAGTCGCTCCGTTATGCTTAGTAACATTAATCCATCCGGAAGTGCCACTGGTTTTGTTGCTGCTTCTTTGTCAACTTCTGGCCCAGACTACTACTACCACTGGACTCGCGTAAAGATTTGTTCCATTAAAAGAAATTTCATTTTAATTTTAAAACTAATTTTTCTTTTTTTAAAAAAAAACTATAATTAACCTTGATATTAGGATGCTGCACTTGTCTCCCATGTTATTGTAAATGATTATAACACTACTCTTTCTGGAGATAGCACTACCCTTCAAGTTCTTAAGGATTACGTTACTTTCTCTGTCAATAGTCAGTCCACATCCACAGTATGTAACTGCCTTGGTGAGCCCAAATTCAACCCTGATGGCTCTAGTTACACTGGTGCATGGGGAAGGTAAAACTGCATAATTCAATTTCATATGCTTACATTAATTACTAATTTTGTATAACGTTGATCAGACCTCAAAATGATGGCCCTGCTGAACGTGCCACAACATTCATTTTCTTTGCCGATTCTTACCTTGCACAGGGTGGTGACTCTAGTTATGTGACTGGTACACTTGCCCCAGGTATATACATATAATCCTTTTGAAAAACAAATTACCATTCAAGTCACTTTTTATTATTTACTAAATATAATCTTTTTTTTTGAACTCTAATAGCCATCTACTCCGATTTGGATTATGTTGTTAGCACCTGGAGCAATGGCTGTTACGATTTATGGTAAATTATTTAAATTGGAAGTCGTATTCATATTAAACATATTCATCAAATTTAAATCACAGGGAGGAAGTCAATGGTATTCACTTCTACACTTTGATGGTTATGCGTAGAGGTCTTATTAACGGTGCTAGCTTTGCCTCTCGCAATGGTGATTCTACTCGTTCAAGCAGTTACACTTCTACTGCTAAATCAATTGCTACAAAGATTGATACTTTCTGGTCTGCTTCTAACAACTACGTTTCTGTTAGTCAAAGTGTTACTTCTGGTGTTAGCAAGGCTGGTTATGATATTTCCACTGTTATTGCTGCTAACCAAGCAGGTCTTGGTGATGGTTTCTATACTCCTGGCTCAGACAAGGTATATTTTCAAAATAAAGATGCAGATATAAAAGCAAATTTTTTATGCTAATATCTGATAATAATTAGATGCTTGCCACTTCAGTTGCTGTTGAAAATGCATTCGCTTCTCTCTATCCCATTAACACTGCAAAGGCTTCTTACTTAGGAAACGCCATTGGCAGGTGAGTCATTTTTATTTTCATTTATGTATTTATTCATTTTACTAATTATGAATTATTATTATATATAAAAAGATACCCCGAAGATACCTATAACGGTAACGGTAACTCTCAAGCCAATCCTTGGTTCTTAGCAACCAATGCTCTTGCTGAATTATACTACCGTGCCATTCACGAATGGAACAGTGCTGGTTCCGTCTCCGTCAACAGCATCAACCTTGGGTTCTTCCAGAAGTTTGACTCATCAGTTTCCTCTGGCACCACCTATACTGTAGGTACTTCTGCCTACAGCACTCTTGTTAACAATGTTGCACTTGCTGCTGATAAGTTTTTCGCTGTTGTTCAATACCATGAACACACCAATGGTTCAATGTCCGAACAATTTGGTCGCAGTGATGGTCTTCCTACTGGGGCTAGAGATCTTACCTGGTCTCATGCTTCCATGATCTCTGGAGCCCTTGCCAAGGCTGGTACACCTGTGTATTAGATTATTTATATTTATTTATGTATTAAAACAATTTCGTTTTTATTATAACATTCGAGTACAAAAGTGGTCTCTTTTTTTTCTTTTTTCTCTGAACTACTCCATTTTTCGTTAGTACTATGAAGATACTGTTCTGGATACAAAAAATACTGAGTTACCTCTTGTTACATATACCTAAAAAGAGTAATTTTTTCCTTTTCATATCTCATGAATTCTACTGAAAAAAAAAAGCTTATTTCCCTGGAAATCACATCATCATCATTTTTAAGTGATGAAAAACAAAGAAGAAGAAACAAAAATAACAAATTTGTTAGCGCCTTTAAGTTTATTGAATTACACACATACACACACACATATACATATATACTATTTAATAAGTTCAATTTAAATGCATATGATAATTAGGGTAACAAATAATATTTTTAGGAATGTAGAACAAAGCAAAACTGAAAGAAACGGAAAATGAAAGAATGATCGACAGATACAGTCAAACCTATGGAATTTGGCGTTTTCTCAAAAAATAAATGTCGGAATTAGAAAGATAAATGTCATGAGTTTAAATTGTTTTTGTCCACTTTGGTTAAAACAATTGTCGGAACTAGTTA